>JAQFXP010000240.1:0-36831 GCA_034693685.1 Belba bartosi | reverse complement strand
GAGAGAGAGCAGGAGAGAGAGAGAGAGCAGGAGAGAGAGAGAGAGAGAGAGAGAGAGAAAGAGAAAGAGAGAGAGATCTTGTTGTAGGAAAAAGCTCTTTTGGAGACTAAGTGAAGCAAAAATCCGCAACTTTTAGATTAGTATCAAAATGTAAAGCGAGAAGTATTGAGATTATGACTATTAAAATAAGTCACAAATATTGATAACCACACGCAGTCATAAACAATGGTTTTGTGTGTTTTTGTAGAGAAGTTTCAGAAATTTTGAATACAATCTTAAATATAGTTTAGATCTGTCAATGATTCCAATTTACTACTCTATTGGCTAACCCAATAAGCATTTCATAAAATAATTTTGAACCAAGTCAACATAGATTTACTTTTAGAAATGGTTAAAATTGTTTAATTATTGCATTTAGCATAACTTGAGACTTTAACTACTTTCAAAATTTTATTCCAAATTCAATTACAAATATGATATTAATATAATATATTAAGAATAAATATATTTTATTCAATGTCTGATTTAATAATATATCGGAATTTTTTAAAAACAAAAAATATACATATTTAATAATTTAAGTTAAACTTATAAATTATAATTGAAAATATCTAGGTAATAAAAAGTTTTATTTTATATAAGTTAAATAAAGCGTGAAACCAAATTGAAAATACTTTATTAGAGCATTATTATTTTTAGTAAAATCTAAAGTTTTCCTAGTTGACATTATTGACCAAAGTTGCAGTCAAACTCGAGACACAATACAAGGCTCTAAGTATAGGCTTGAAATGATAAATAAAGTGCTTTCATCTGTTCATTCAGACAATTATAATAAATCAAATGCAAATCCTATTACAAGAATTACATTCAGTATAAAAATAAAATACTTGAAAACCGAATCGATTAAGACTTGAAAATTTCTCGAATCTGAAATATAAAAAGAATTTGAGAATGAATTTTGTGTTTATTCGGATGAGTTGAGTCGAGACACATAGATAATTAGTACCTAAAAACATAACCGACTAAACAGTATATTTGACTAAATCTAGTCTAAAACGACACAGACTTCCGAATATAATATTTCGTGAATACAAGTGAATAAATAATAAGAAAATATCTGTTTTTCTTCACAAATATGAAGAAATTGAAAAAATGGTAAGTTTTCGCTTCAAACTTCATTGTAATGCATGGCTTCTACTTTGACGAAGATTTATTGGTCGCAACTCTGGCTTTTATCTCTGGCCTCTGAGGGCAATGGGTATACGAATGCTTCAAACTGTTTCATAATTTTATTGAGAGAATGGCAGACAGTTTGACGCGCTTTCCGTTTGCAGTACTAATGGCAGTAATACTCGTGTTTGCACTAACTGTTGGACTACCCATTGCTCACTAACTACTCACTAGTAACTAGCAACTACTATGCTATTAGTCTATCCTTCCAACAAGATTACTCTAATACTCTATTCAATATTTTACTCTAATAGCAAACACATACTATAATACCTTTAGTAATAAATTTAAGGTCACGTATATCACGTACTAATGCAACAATGATTTGCCTTAAATTACATATTCGTATAGAATATGATAGAAATCAAACAAATAGCTAATCATTAAAACATCTGCACTTTATAACCAATTTTCTAATATTTGATTTCTGAATCTTTTCACATCTCTTCTAATACCTGTTTAAGAATATTCTGAATATTCATTACTCGAACAGATATTTTCTCAACCGTTGACCCATTAAATGCATTCATTGAATATTTAGATTATTTTGAAATAGACTTTTAAACTAAAATATTTGTTGAATTTTGTGCTCTTTTGCTAAATTTGAATGAATTTTTGCAGAATTATGTTTTAAGTACAGAAAAGGTAAGCGCGAAGATATTTATAATTTACATATAAATTCAAAACAGGAAACGTTTAGTATAGTGTTTCACAAGTATTCTCTCGTCTCTTAACATTTGTCCCAATTATAAGTGTTTGAGAAAATAATTGCAATTATTAGTGCAAAATCACGCCTTTATGTTGTGCTCTGTTTGCTTATTCATATGAATAAATAAAACTAAATACAGTATTTAGTAAAAGGCCTTAAGTCTTCTTAATCAACACTTAGTCAATGATAAAACTATAGATTCCATAGCTGATGAGAAGGCAGTGAGTCCACACATCACCATTAATCCCAATTATTGTTTAGTATATTTTCAATGCATTCACTATTTTAGTTGAAATAACATAACATAATTGAGTTAAGAATTTGATAAGAATGACACAAATTCTAACCTATAAAACAAGATAACTATAGACTTAAATCTTAAAATTTGTTTTTTAATGACATTCAATGCATGCAAACAAAAAATGATGAGAAGTTGACAAAACATATGGAAAACAAATCTGATTTTCTGAGACCACCAATAATTAGATGTAACACAACATCTGATGTCTAATGATTTTTGGCGTTTTCCGAAAAATATGCGCTTCTCTGGCACTGTGTGTGCCGTTGGCGCCGTTGTCGGCCAGGGATCCAAAGGAAAGGCGTGGATCGATCATTCTTCGGCGGAACAGATCAAATGAGACGACAGTTTCATATTCATTGGCCATATTCTGCGACAAAATTAGATACATTTCTGCGCTGTTGATGATTATGATTATGGAACCGATGCCTCATATGCCTCATCACTGACTTAATGTTCTCTGAATCTCGAGTCGACACTAAAAACGATTCTCTTTTAGACTCTGAGAGAGAAAGAGAGAAAAAAGAGAAAAAGTGTCAAATTCTGGCTTTAAATACACATAGAGTTCAGTCTCGAGTAGTTAATCATCAAAACAACTTATTAGCCGATTGTCTCGTATTACCACTTAAAGTGTGACCTTAAGAGCACCGGACAGTTCATAATAAGTATTCCGTTTATATGAATCCTTTATGAAATTATATTATTATACTTTATCTAGTACAATTTAAAGGCTTTTTTTATAGATTCAAGTAATTTTTATTAGTTTTCAAAGAATACTTTGTTGATCTATTTTGAGAATATTCTTTATTAAAACTAACTTCAACAATATTTAGAATATATTTACAAATTAATTTATAATATTTTGCATTTTATAAAGTTGTTTAATTCAATTAAAAGTTTGGTATGTTTAGTTTCTAATATAAAATCAATTGAATAACAAAATTTAAATTTTTTAAAACTATACACTTTTTATTTTGTTGGCAAATGTTTGAATATACTGAACACAAAATTTGAAAAATACTAATATATTGTATCAATAAATATTGAAATAATATATATTTTGTTTGGAATAAAACAAAAACAACAAAAAACAAGAGATGAAGAACTAGAAGATTGATATCTCTTTAAATTTGCGTAAAATTTGTTGTGAAAATAAAGTTTCGGTTCTGTTATTCGCTTATTATATATTGAGTCGAAAATGTTCGTCAGTTCTCTATCAGTCTCTCTAACTCTGTTTTGTGTCTCAAATGGCCCAATGATTAAAATACAAGCAATGAAATGATGAAATGTCTCATACAATGGTTGGATTCAATCGCATGGCTACTGATTATACCCGTTCTGGAACTGACTGAGCGAACGGAACCGAACGAACGAACAAATGCCGTATCATATGTTGTATACATAGAGTGAGTCTTGCATTCAGTTGAAGCAAAGGATACGCGTCTGACGAACACTGGCATAACGCCCGACACTTCTCTGCCTGTGCCGAATGATAGGCCAAAATCACTTTTTCGCTACTTTTTCACTACTTCTCTCCTCCAAATCAAAAATAATTTCTCTTTTTATTCCATTCTTTCACTTAATTCTATTTTTTGCTGTCTATTCAGTTTTGTTTAACAAAGTTTTGTATTTAATTTTAGTCATTCTCTTCTAAATGACTTATTTGTTCCGTTTGTTACTATTATTTTAGTTGAATTTCTAAATTAATTAATTCTAAAGCTTCAGATTGAAAACTATTTAACTTTTGCATAATTTAATTTTTACGACTATTCTTTGTTTTATTTGTTAATATATTTTTATTTACACTTTTTTTTAAATAAAAAGCTACTTTATATCTAAACGAACTATTTGTCTTCAATATTTTTATGAATTGTTTTTTAATTAATGTAAAAATATATTGAATATATCTTTATTTAATATAAAGTTAAAATTAAAAAGTTGCACATACTAAATCTCCTTGGGATAATTTAAAATATTTTATTTTCTAAAAATTTATTATTTTTAAAAATTAAATTAAATTATTTTTATTTTTATATTGCTTTAATGATTTTCTAAGCAAATTTTTTAACCCTGCTAATTTTTTTTGCCTAAGTCATCTCTGATATAAAAACTGTAATTAAAGTAATGATTAACTCGATGTCAAAAACTGTTGAAAAAATCTATTAATTCTAAAAATATATTCCGAAACAAATCATTCCTTCAGTCACTTCAAGACACAATATGTCTGAAAAGATGTCATTTATTTTAAAAATTATAAACTGTTTCTTATGTTTTGTCAAATGCTGAATATTTTCATTTTAGACTGATTTGGAGTTTCAGTATTCGGTTTTGAGTTTCAAAATTGGATTTGTTTTAAGACAAAAATCAAAATTGAATTTAACTGAAAAGTAGTTTGAAAAAAGTTTATAATAAAATAATTGAAATTAAAACAATTTGTAAGCTGTGAGACAACCAAAATGTTAATCAAATCAAGTTTTCAATTTGTAAATCTCAACATAACCGAACATGCAAGTAAACTCTATAAATAAACAAAAAATATGCCGCAAAAGCAGTAATAATTATGAAAAGAAGTCAAATTATGGCATTCTAAGAATGTTCAGATCATAGACAACATATAGTTCTTCATTTGTATGTGAAGAGCAGTTTGTTTTTTACGCCACAAACTCTTATACCGCTATTCCTGGTATATAGAGTGAAAGTAAGTCTCTTTTCATGAAACATAACTATAGTATTAGTCTCTCTTTAAAGAAGACTTTTTGCGGCGGAAATACTGTTCACACAAATAGACGCACGTCGTCACCAATCGCTTGTTTCTGCTGTTCCTTCGGCGGCACAAATGCCAAATATTTTTGACATTTTTCTCTCTTATTCAATATGTTATTAAAAGACATTAAAATAATTGGAAAATATTTGCAAACTGACTGACAATTAAATTAACAAATATATAGATTCAAAATAGGTTTGAAATATTGGCAGCTATTCGGTATTGCAAATGATTAGTCGCCACAAGATATCACTTCTACTACGGCTCACATTAACGTAAGTTTAACTTAATTGCAATAAATGCTTAATAATTACAAACTTCATCGAAAGACCAAAACTGTTAAATGTTGACCAAAAAGTTTAGAAATAGTATCTGTTATGCATCTAAATATTTATGTTTATAATTTTGTAATTATATTATATTTTAATTTAAAAATTAACTTGAATTTATGTTTTTTATTTTAATATAAATGTTAAAAAACATTAATTTAAAATAAACCTAAAAACAAATGTTTAAAAACTAATTTGCATAATTTTGTATTCTTTGGTGAATTCATTATTTCTAACTTAAATATAAAATTCTATATCTATTTAATTCATTATTATTGGTAATTCTCATTAGAAAAGAATTTTCTTAACTAATCAATAGTTGATTTAAAACTTTGTTTTCTCTAAAACATTGATTTATGATATATTCCATTAGAAAATATGCAAAAGAATTAGTTATGCGATAGTAATCCCAAGCAGACTATGACATCAATTGGTTCAGTACTAGAATCATACGAATGAATGGATCGAAGTGTAAGCTAAATATTTTTCTAACTAATTATCGAATAATCCTTTTTTCAGTTTGGAAAACTCAAATCAACAAAACATTTGTTTAGTTTTTGTTTTAATACAAAATTTTCTTTTTAACCATAATTTATAACTAAATTATTCCTTGAGAATTTTATTATTATTAATAAACATTAATTTAAGACAATTGACAGACAATTTGAATAATCTATTGAATAATAATTATATTAATTTTTAAATATTACTAAAATTAAATAATAAAGTTGTCCTATAATGTGAACCAAATGAAAAGTGATGTAAAATATTTTGAAGCAATTTCTCGTTCACCACATCTGACTGACTGACTAGTAATATGACTCTTAGAATATGTTTTTGTTAATAAGTTAAATATTTTCACTTATTTTGTACTTCAGATCCAGTGTTCAGATAAAGAGGTAACAGAAATGAGACTTTTCTCAAGTATTTGTCGTTTTACTCACTCTATGTTTAAGTGAATTTGAAAGTCAGTCAAAACTCTTGGTCTTAACTGATGATAAGATATTAATCTCTTGATTAATAAAAATTTTAATTAAATACAATATTTAAATTAAGTTGAGACTGAGAATTTTAATTAAAAACAGGAAAAATCATGCTTAATTGATATACATGATAAAATAATTCTTCAATATTAATGACATTTTCATATATCACAAACTATAACACATAAATTATCATGTGACATAATAGAAAATAATGTTAGAATGTTAATTCGGCATTTTGTAAATCAATACGAGTTATATTGCTTTATAGGTCTAACGCAAGTCATCAGTTTAAGCAAGAGCTAATTTCAAATTCTTGAGTATTAGTGCATAGAATAGTTGTAATGTAGTTCAAAATGTGATAAAATAGATATTGAATAAACAATTTTCTTTTAGTTCGGTTAAACAGTACTGAAAAACCATTCATTCGGATAGAGGAGGAAAGGGATCGAAGTAGACCTTCGGCGCAAAACCTACCGCAGAGACTGAGGACTTACCAATGAATCCCTGTTTTATTTCAATGAACCGTTAATTTGTTTGAATCAAAAGCACATCTTATCGCGATATAACTCTAACTGATTTTGTTATCTTTTAATCAAAATTTACTAAAATTTTATTGAAATTATAACATAATTAAACCCACTTTTACTAAACTCAGACAATAGAAGTGGCATTTGTAAGAAATCTAAATGTTTTATCATTTTAGAAATCTGTGCTCTTATAGCAGACATTCTTCAACTTCCAGTCAATTGATTGCAATTTATTTATCCGTTTATAAAATTTTTATTATAAACTTTTTATGACAATTTATAATAATTTTATTAATGAATGAAAATTCCAAATTGCAATTATATACTTTTTGTACTATTATATACAGTAAAGTTTAATTTTTATATTTTAGCGAGCACATTTTATATTAAAATATCAAAATAAGCAGATCGAGTATTAAGTCAAAATCCCTGTTTTTTTAATTGGTATTTATTCTCTTTTCTAGCATTTGGTGCGCAAAAATGTACCCTTGACGTTTTGTCTGACGTCAAAGGCTGACGGCAAAAAATTTTTTTTTTTGGCCAAAATTAGACAATTTTCCCTACATTGGTGCTAAATCCGATTTAAATTTAGTTAAGATCCAGTTATCCGGTAATTCGGTTTAAATCCAGTTAAATTGTATCACAATTATATAGGTTTTTGGCGTTTAAAAAAATGCCTACCCTAGTTCCCGTAGGTTTTTAGGCAAATTTGTTTACAAAAATCTCCCCTAATTCCCCCCACCCCCCCCCCATGGATCTGCAAACCCTGGTCTTTAGTAATTTTTAATCAAAGTACTTTTTAAAACATAAATAACTAGCTTAATTTTAGAAACCCTATCTGAAACACACAGTAAATTCTATTGTTTATCAAATAAAATATTATTTTTGGTTTAAATATTTTAATTATATATTTATTTTAAAGTTTCTTAATAAAAGAAAAATTTATTTTATTTTTAATAACAAAATAACTAATTAAAAATTGTATTTAATGTTTAAATGATTTTTTGTAATATTAATTGTTTGTTTGTGAATAAAAAGCGATCATAAATATACCGATCATAATAAAAACGTAATTCTAAATAGTTGTTAATTGTAAAAACTATGTACAATTAAAAATATATTAACAATTTTGTCTTGTTCAAACTAAAGAAACTGTCTATTCTATTATTCCTATAGCGACAATTCTATACCAAAAAATTATCTTGGCTAAATTCAATGCTAATGCATAGAAACCCATAAAAACAAATATTTTAAACACGTTATTAATGGATTGATAAACAGGCGTTAAATGAATATTGTTTGTACACTCGAAGTTTGACTAAAACGATAGCGCCCCATGTGTGTTTTTTTGCAAACATTCATACAGTTAAATACCGAAGTTGCGAAAAAACACACACATGAGGCGCTATTGTTTTAGTCAAACTTCGAGTGTACAAACAAATAATGAGAAATGCATTTATAATACAACACAAAAATAATAATTATAAATGTCGTCTAAATTAATGTCAATTAACACAAATAAAACAATTTAATGAAAGCAGACATTAATTAAAAACAATTTAATAATTGTTTAGTTTTTCTGAGTTTCCGAAACGAACTGTTCGTCGAATCAAAACGAAAAATCATTTCGTATTCAACACTCAATCGTATTATAAAAATGATTTGTATTTGTGTTTAGTTTCAATCATACGATTAATACAAACAAAAAGCAATCAATACTTGAATTAAATAAATAAATAAAAATATTTAACATTTTTTATGTCAAACGTATTGTGATTTGACTTTAATTTAAGGCAAAATATTTTTTTCGTAAGTTTTTTATATAAATTGAATATCAATTGACTCTTAAATCGAAAAATGTGTTGAAATGATGGAAAATATTGGAAACAATTTAAACCGAATTATCAGTATTTGTTGTTCAAGTGATTTGTGTTTTAATTGTTTTCAAAATAATGTCTTTTCGATCACAAATTAATTGCACTAATAGTGAACTAAATATATCTAATATTAAGAACAAAACTAATAACAAAAACACAAAAACCAAGAAAAGGGTTCAGATTCAGGAAGAATACGAAGACTTGACTATCGAATCAATTGAATCGCAAACAGACGTCAGACCAGAGGCGCAGACATTGTTGACAACCGTTTCATCTGACGAGTCCGGCATCGAGTCGACGGAATCAGATTCACTGCTTAGGACTAAAACAACTAAAAGATTGCATAAAAAGTATTACTTGTTTTGACTTTATTTGTTTCACAAACTCAATGAATATAAGCTTAAGACTAAACACACATTTTATACATTAATTGATTGATAAGAAAAGTGTCAAAAAATTATATTCATTTCCAAGCAATTGGTTCTAATGATAGCATATGTTTAATCACTTTAAGACTAAATTCATTGTCACTTAAGACGATTTTTTCAGTTTTTATTCTCAAAACTTATAATTTAAGAGTTATTGACATTTGATTTGATTTGATTTTTCAACAATTGATGTCATATTGAATAAATTAGTTGAGTATTAAGTGTCGAAAGAGTGTTTAATTTGACAAAAGAATGGTTTCTAATAGTGATCTAATCAGACATTTAAAACCAAAAATTATATATTTTTTATCAGTTGAGTAATGTTTGGCTGAATTGCACGAAATGTCTGTAAATATCACTAATGGTTACAATATTTTACGATTTATTAAAATTAATTACACAATCAATCGAAAAGTCAATTAAAATACGTTTTTTGCACTGATTTTCATATTTGAAGTTTATTTTAATTATTTGTTTAATCTATTTAATCGGAACAGGAATCGGAAGACCCGAACCAAAACTTCTTGTTTTTGTTGTTTGTGTGTATTGACAGCCAATTGTTTCGTAGCAATGGTTCGGCTATTGTTCGGCAAAAAGCAGTTGAAGCCCCGGACGGTGTATGTGCGCGGCTCTGACCGGTTCAATGAGAAGACCAAACAGAGCTTTCCGGCCAATATAGTCCGGAATCAGAAATACAATATAATTACATTTCTGCCAATAGTGCTCTTCAATCAATTTAAGTTTTTTCTAAATCTATACTTCCTTTTGATGGCCTGTTCTCAGTTCATACCATCGCTAAAAGTGGGATATCTCTACACCTATTGGGCGCCCCTGGGCTTTGTAATGGGCGTAACGCTGTTGAGAGAAGCGGTTGACGACATACTGCGCTACAAACGGGACAAAGCGGTGAACAGTCAGTTGTATCAGAAGCTGACCCGAAACGGTCCGCTCGCTATCTATAGTTCCCGTATAAAAGTTGGCGATTTGATTGTCGTCTCCAAAGACCAGAGAGTGCCGGCCGATATGGTATTCCTACGCACATCCGAGAGGAATGGCGCCTGTTTTGTACGCACAGACCAGTTGGACGGAGAGACCGATTGGAAACTGAGATTAGCCGTACCGGCCACTCAAGGGCTTGAATGCGATGACCAGTTGTTTAGTCTTGACGCCTATGTCGACGCAGAAGAGCCCCAGAGAGACATTCATAGCTTTACCGGCAAATTCACGTTAGATTCGGGTATTGTTTGGATAATAGTTTTAATTTGTCTTTGAATTCAATGTTTTGTTCATTTAATTGCTTTAAAGGCAATAAAGAAATATCTCTAAACATTGAGAACACATTGTGGGCCAATACAGTGATCGCGTCCGGCACTGCAATCGGGATTTGTATATATACCGGTCCTGAGACCCGATCGATGATGAATAACAACGAACCCCGAAGTAAAGTCGGACTTTTGGACTATGAGGTCAACTCTATTACTAAAGTATTGTTCGGCGCAGTAGTCATACTGGCCTTTGCGATGATTTGTTTAAAAGGTTTGTCAAAATACGAGTCATTTTAGCGTTTTATTAATTTTGTGGATTGTTTGGTAGGCTTTAACGGCCCGTACTATAGATATTGGTTTCGATTCGTTTTATTGTTTTCGTATATAATACCAATCAGTTTGAGAGTGAATCTAGAGATGGGTCGAGTGGTCTACTCCTATATGATTCAACGAGATATGGAAATTCCGGGCACTTTAGTCCGGACGACAACAATACCCGAAGACTTGGGCCGAATCACGTATCTCCTGACCGACAAAACCGGAACTCTCACCAGAAATGAGATGGTATTTAAGAAAATACATTTGGGAAAGATATCCTACAGTCCCGAGTATTTTGATGAGTTGGCGGCTCTACTAAGGGTCTACTATACCCCTCAGCCCCCGAACACTAACTATCAAACGCACAAAAGGGAGAGTTCGACTGCCAGTACCGCCAGTTTTTCAGTCGAGAGACGCCAATACCAACCGAGACATATGAGAGTCGACTCATACGAAGTGGACAGAGATAGTGTGTATCGGGTGCAACAGGCAGTGCTGGCCATTGCGCTCTGCCATAACGTGACGCCGTCCTATGATAATGGAACCAATCCTTACTCAGAGAGCACTGAACTAATGAAACCACCAATCGGTTAGTGATTAAGGAATTCCTATTTTAAAATTTTAAAAACAATTCTTAACTAAAATCTATAATTTTTTTATATTTAATATTTTAGATTCGGATTCAGTAGCGATACCACTGCAGTCGCGTGGCATCACATACCAGGCCTCCAGTCCGGATGAGGTGGCACTGGTTCAGTGGACTGAGAAAGTAGGTCTAGCGCTGGTATACCGCGATCTGTCGACAATGAAGCTGAAGAACCCAACCGGAAATCTAATGAGTTTTGAAATTTTGCAAATATTTCCGTTCAGTTCGGAAACAAAACGAATGGGAATTATAGTGCGAGACCTGACCAGCAATGAGATAGTGTTTCTACTTAAGGGCGCCGACACAGTCATGTCCACTATTATTGTCTACAGTGATTGGCTTCAGGAACAGTGCGACAATATGGCGCGCTCTGGACTCAGGACTCTGGTTGTGGCCAAGAAGATACTCTCGGAGGAACAGTATTCGGAGTTCGAGATGCGCTACAATCAGGCGAAGTGTTCGATGAGTGACAGAAACGCGAAAATAAGCGCTGTTTTGGCCAATTTGGAGAAGGACTTAGAGCTCTTGTGTCTCACCGGTAATGTCTTGGAATGCCCTGTTTGGCCAGTTATTCTATTTTGACTCAATTTCTATATTTCTACAATTGCTTTGAAGGCGTTGAGGACCGACTACAGGAAGGGGTGGCGACAACCCTGAAGGGCCTGCAGGACGCGGGCATAAAGCTATGGATGTTGACGGGAGACAAGTTGGAAACGGCTATCAGTATAGCCAAGTCGTCCCAATTGGTGAAGAAAATGCAAGAATTCTATATATTTCGGTCGATTCGGAACAGAACTGAAGCGCACTTAGAGTTGAATAACTTTCACCGGAAGAGCGATTGTCCGCTAATAATAAGGGGCGAAGACCTCGAGCTCTGTATGAAATTCTACTCAACAGAGTTCATGGAACTGGCCTGTCAGTGTCCGGCCGTCGTATGCTGCCGGTGCTCACCCACACAGAAGGCCGAAGTGGTGAAGCTAATACAGAACCGGACGGGCAAACGTGCCTGTGCTGTGGGTGACGGTGGCAATGACGTGTCGATGATACAGACGGCCGATGTGGGGGTGGGTATAGTGGGTAAGGAGGGCCAGCAGGCGTCACTGGCGGCCGACTTTTCGATTCTGCAGTTCAGTCACATCTATCGCCTAATCCTACTTCACGGGCGGTATTCATACAAACGGTCGGCCACTCTGAGTCAGTTTATAATACATAGAGGACTCATCATATCGACACTTCAGGCCATCTTTTCGTCGGTCTTCTACTTCGCGTCCGTATCCCTATATCAGGGGTTTCTGATGATAGGCTACGCAACGATATATACAATGTTTCCGGTCTTCTCGATCGTGTTGGACAAAGACGTGTCGCCCCGACTAGTCATGCGTTACCCCGAGCTCTATAAGCTGATGAAGGGTCGGTCGTTGTCGTACAAGACCTTCTTCATATGGGTGCTCATCAGTATCTACCAGGGTGGAGTCATCATGTATGGGGCAATGTTGCTGTTCAATGACGAGTTCATACATGTGGTGGCCATCACCTTCACGGCCGTCATCCTCACCGAACTGCTGATGCTGGCGCTGACAGTGCGCACCTGGCACTGGCTCATGATTGTGGCTGAGCTCATCTCACTCTCGACATACCTGATGACACTGATAGTGGCGCCGCAGTTCTTCGATGAGAAGTTCATCCAAACCCGTGCCTTCCTCTGGAAAGTCACTCTTCTGACAGTCGTTAGTTGTTTACCGCTTTATATCCTTAAGTTCGTGCACAGGAAGATCGCACCGCCCAGTCATTCGAAGCTCACTTAATAGTTAAAGCCTTTCTCTAATATATCCACTATTTTTCCATTCAATGCTTTTTGTTCTCTATTTAAAACTAATATTTATTTTTGAAACTTAAGAAATTCAGAAAATATTTCGATTTTAGAGATTGTTATTCTTTTTAATATTTGTTTTTAATATCAAAATAAGTTATAATATTAATAAAACGTAATTCAAAATATATAAGTGTTTGATATTACCGGTAATCGATAATAAGTCTTAATCGAAGTACCAGTTATTAAATCAAGTCTGACTCAAATTTTTAGTTCATTCTAATTGGTATTTCGAGTTATAGTTCTGTCAGTTTGTGCCTATGTCTCACATAATCGAACGGATAATTTAAAAGATGGTTAGACTTCGAGGAGAGGGTTTGGGGAGGAGGGGGTGGTAGTGGTGGTATAATTCTTATCTCAGAAAGAGTTCGAAAATATTTTTCAACGTTTGCTAAACAATTCAAATATCGATTTTGTTATTAATTTAATAATTGTTTAAACATTTAATTAATTTATTTTTCAATGAAAAATCATATTTGAAATGAAATAGAAATAATTGGATCGTTTGTGAGCCCAGTGCTGGTTATAGGTAACGGTAAGCTAACGATAAGCGGCGATAACTTGGGCCACATTTTCGAGTTCAATCTTCTCAGTAATGTTCTTCGTTTTGATGATCTCCTCTTGATTTGTGATAAACACAAAACCGTTTTCAATGTCTTTCCATCCGAACTCATTCATCCAATTATTCAATTGATTATCGGCTAAACCGCCCAAAAGTAAACGCAAACTCGACTTCTCTATCGACTGATATGTGATTCTAATTACGTGACAAATGACTGCAATATACGAATACATCGATTGGAAACACAAATAACTCAATAATTAATTTACAAAAATTACTTACATTTTCTGATCGCATCTTCAAAGCCAGTGATGCCATTGATTAGTTGAGGTTTGGACGCGAGCTCTCGCTTAACAGTTAATTAAAAATAGTTAGTTTGGAAAATATTCAAACAATTAATGTTTGAAAATCTGTTCACTTTAGACGAAATATTTGAATAAATGAAAAATTAATCAAATATTTCGAAAAATTAGTGTTTGGTTTAGTCCAAAAGCGAAAACTTTACAAAACTATTGAATTAATTGCAAAATCATTAAAATTGGACATAAATTAGAATAAATAAAATATTTAAGCAAGTACAAAGGCAAAACTTACCCAGAAGTCTTGGAATTTACAGGTTTCGAGCAAGTTATGCAAATTAATAATCGCATTAATCGGTTCCTCTTCTAATAGATTGGATTCAATGAGACATTTGCAGAGAACGAAGTCTGTGTTCGGCAATGATGTCAACGCTTTGAGCAAAATCTTAACCAAAGTTTGCTTTTCCGTCAGCGTTGGGTTGAATTGGTAGAGCTTGAGTACAGCCAGGTTTGCCTCCAAGTCGTAGTGATTGTCGAGTGCCTGCTGTCGGATATAGTCCTCTAATATCTGCAAATTGTTTGGATTGTATCTGAATTGACGGAACAAATGACAAACAATTAATTATTCGATTGGATATCAATACAACTACCGATCGATTCCGCGAAGCATTTGTTTGATTTGAATCTGCATTTGTTCCGACATTTTGTTGATTTAATATATATTTTTAAATTTGATTACAACTAAATTAAGAGTTAACTACAGAATAGGAGATAATGTGTGGACACGTGTTATCGAAAACATTCAATTCATAAGTGCTATAAAAATACATAAAATACGTTCAAAGGGTAGACATAAATACCATTAAGTGATGTCTGCATTAGACTTAGTTTTGTTATTATTTCAAGTAATTAATTGACATATTATTTGGATATGTTTTCAAATTGGGTTTAATTTAAATTGTTTTGCATTTGTTTTGATTAACAATTCACTAATTATTTGATTAATTGATTGTTTGTTTAAAATTAGAGATACAGTGATAGTGAGAGCTGATGGACAGTCAGTTGCAAAGGGAGGGCCGACTCATCCTATTGGTGGACAAGCAGTGGAAGGAAGACATAAAGCAATTGCCGAACGAAGAGATAGCGGTTCCAGTGATGCAATTGCCTGATCCGGAGCCGGACAACGGAAACCCAAACGAAACGCTCAAAGATCTCGACCTAAAGTGGACTGATTTGGCGCTCAATCGCATCACCAATAGAGAGCAAAACCATTCGAACAATAATTTTAATCTAAATAACACTCAATAGTAATGATTCCAATTGTTTGACAAATGATTCGTTAATTCAATACTTTATTCGGTTTTAGTTTAAATAAAATTAGAGTTTTTGTCGATATTTTGAAGATTTGTTCAAATGTTTAATCGATATAAAGTCTTATCAATTTGTGTACTGTTTAAGAAACTAACTTGTTTGAATTTTATTTTTTAATATAATTAACTAACAATTAAGATAATATTTAAAAAGAATTTAAACTTTATTTAGTTTGAGTACAAATATAGATTAATTTCTATGTTTTTCTCCTTCTCTTGCCTTTCCTCCTATTCTGACCAATGGTTTCGTTTGTATCTGTATTTGACTTATCATTCAATTGTTGTTTAATATTCGCGTCGACTGAAGAGATCGATTGGTTCAGACGTAAAGCCAACTCCAAGTGCTCCAGCATTTGGACATCCGGTTTGAATGATACGAATGAACTGACCAGACAGTCACTTGTGCTGCCCATACGTCCTGTTCTGCCAGAGCGGTGGATGTAGTCGGAGACGTAGTGCGGACAGTCGTAGTTAATCACATGCCTTACCTATGATCGCAATCTCAAACTCATAAACAGATTCCAATCCAAAACAAAATCATATTTTAAACCTAATTACCCGAATAGTGTCCAAACCTCTCGAACCCAAATCAGTACAGGAGATGACATCGCATTCGCCCGATTGGAACTTCTGGAGCTGATCCGCCCGTTCTTCATCGTCAACCTCTTTGTTAAGTCTAAGACATTTGATGCCATTATCGTTGAGATAATGATAGATCCAATTGGAAGAATTGGAACGATTGCTAAATATCATAACCGGTCGACCCATTTGGTAGTCTTTGAGCACTAATTCCAATAGTTTTAGTTGTCTTTCCTTTCTATCGATTCTATAGAAGTCTTGCCTCACGTGAGGCATAATGTGATGCAATTGTTCAGTCGTTATCTTATCCATGTTTTCCATATCGACAACTGTTCCCAAAGAGTTCTTCAGATTGCGAGGCATTGTAGCGCTCACACACACCAACTGTACGCCATTAGTGCTTACATTTTGCTCGCAATCCTCTTCCATACTTTCATTATCTTCTTCGCCCTCTTCTATCTCTTCTTTGGTATTATCTCTTATCTAAAAAATTTATTTAATTTATATTTAAATTTAAAAATTTTTTATTGCAATAACTGACCAAAACATTTGAGATTAGATCCAAAACATCAAAACTAAACGAGTCGTCTAATAGCGAATCGCTTTCGTCTATAACTAAATGGTTTAGTCTTTTCAGTGAATAAACGCCTGATTTAAGAGTTAATTAAAAAATTAATTATTAATAAATTCACTAAAAGTAAACATTTAATGAAAAAAAAACTAAACAATTATTACGTTTTTGAATAAGCGGTTGAACTAAACCAATGGTAGAAATGATTAAATCCATTCCGGTATGAGTTATATGTTTAGGTATTCCGCCCATCATTACCGCCACTCCTATCCCGCAATAAGCGGCCAAATGTTGGGCTACATTCCCGACCTGTTCGGCCAACTCTCTCGACGGCACTATTACGAGGCCTTTGGGAAAGTGACGACTCGTTTGTTCCGCTTTTAGTTCTTTGTATTCGCGAATCATTTGAATAATTGGCGCCAAATATGCGATTGTTTTACCGCTTCCGGTCTCTGCAGAACAGATGACATTCCTATTGTTCAGTATTGAGGGAATGGTTGCCATTTGTATAGCCGTCGGCTCTGTTAAGGTCATCGAATGGATGGCATCGCAAACACTGCTCTTCAGACCTAATGAGTCAAATGTCACCACTTGTTGATCCGATTGACTGACTATTTTTGATGGATTTTGGCCATAAATATGAAAACGCATTCGAGAGCCTAAACACCAAACAAACCAATCAATCAATCAATCAATCAATAGATACAATAATTTATATCGATTAGTCAGTACGGAGTAAACGACGTCTTATTTACCTATAGTTCTTCGGCCATTCCTCCACTCCTTAGCAATTAGTGGTATTTTATCGGCATTTCTATACGTTTGGCCCAAATAGTGATTCATTTTCTTATTATTAGTACTAATAATCAAAACATTTTTATTAAATTTTTGTCGATTTTCTTCACAAATCAAAGGTTTTTGTTTAGACTTTAAATTTTCAACTTTTTTGCGTTCATTATATCGGACTTTGTTTAGTGATGTCTTCAGATATTGTGGAACTTTAATCACTGGCAATGGATCCGGTTTTGATTGAAATGAACGATAAATTAATAATAAAGTCAATTGATTTATATTTGACTTTAATAACATTTCGTTAAAACTTTTAATTTATTAAATATTAGCACAAAATGTAAACAAAACCTAAAAACATGTGTTTTCGGTCAATACTAGTGACGACTTGTGGTAGAACTTACTGCACAAACGATATAAGAATAGATAATAATTTATTAACTAAATCATTATCTAAATAATTTAAATTAAATTCAACCTTTAAAACTAATAATTGACATAAATTGCTTTTTTTAAATATATTTCTTTTATAAAAAAAATAATATTAAAAAGTTTTTTCAGTTATAATTAATTTTCTGGGTTAACAGGTTGCGATTATACCTAGGTATAATTCTAATTAATTTTTAGTAACTAATAATCAAATTATATTTGATATTGTTAATATTGTTAATATTGCTAATATTGCTAATAAATTCAATAATTTATGCACTAATGGGTTAATTGTTATTTGCATTGAATTAATCAAAAACTAAACAATTGAAACAATATTTAAATTATATTTAACTTGAATTTCCGTTAAGTTTTAAAATATTCTTAATTCAGAAATTAAAGACTAAATCAAAACTTTTTAATTATCAAATAATTATAATACAAAAAACATCCGTTTTTTCAAATAATTGTAATTTTTGTATCAATTGATTGACAATCAGATGGAATCCGAAGGCAATACCAGTAATTCGAATACAAATTCAGATAATGAATCGAAGAACGGATCCGAAACCCAAACCAGTAGTGCATCGAATGTTTCGGTTAGGCCTAAATCAGTCGGCGCTCCCATTCAAATAACTCGGGTCTCCGAAGACAAACGATTTGATTTAGATTTGAACGCCTTATCAGACATTCTATTAAGAGATGCCATTCGAGACAAACCGGTAGTTGTGGTCAGTATTGCCGGGGATTTACGGAAAGGAAAGTCATTTCTATTAAACTATTTTCTACGTTATCTTCAATCCGGTTGCGGAACAACTGGTGATTGGATTGGAGACAAAGACTCACCTCTTCAGGGCTTCCAATGGAAGAGCGGAACTCATTTGGTGACAACGGGTTTACAGATCTGGTCCGAGCCGTTCCTCATACGACTGCCCGACAACACCGAAGCAGCCATTATATTGATGGACACTCAGGGAGTGTTTGATTCCGAGCATTCGGTCAAAGAATCGGCGATTGTTTTTGCGCTTTCGGTTATGACGTCTTCGACATTAAGTTTGAAATTTCAATAATTTTTAGCTAATTTTGGATTTTTGAAAAATAATTTCAAACTTTTGTTTTGTCTACAAATCTAGTCTTCAATCTAATGCATAACTTACAAGAAGACAACCTTCAAGTGCTTCAGATGTTTACCGAATACGGAAGACTAGCTCAGGAAGAGTCGAAACAAAAGCCGTTCCAACAGTTGTTGTTTTTGATTAGGGACTGGTCTTTCCCTTACGAACACCCGTATGGACTGACTGGAGGACAGGCTTTGTTGGACAGGTATTTGATTACAAAAGACAGTCAGCCCTTAGAGTTACAACGAGTTCGCCGACACATTCGCTCCTGTTTTGCTCGAATTGATTGTTATCTTATGCCATATCCCGGCAAAAAAGTGGCCACAAATCCAAAATTTGACGGCCGGTTAGCCGACATCGACCGTGAGTTTGTTGAACAGTTAAAGATTTTGGTGCCCTTTGTATTGAACCCGAAGAATGTTGCCGTCAAAGAAGTAAATGGCTGTCGAGTGACCGGAAGAGAACTAATGGAGTACTTCAAGTCGTATAACAATGTCTTCAAAGGTATTCGAATCAAACTGTTATTTAAAATGTTGTTTAAAATATTGATTTCGAACCCAAAGACGAGTCATTTCCTGAACCGAAATGTTTATTAGAGGCGACGGCAGAGGCCAACAATCTGACCGCTGTGGCCGACGCTAAGAACCGGTATATGTCTTCTATGGAACAGGTCTGTGGCGGAGATCAACCACATTTGAGTCCATCAGTATTGGAGTTATTTCACCAAAAGCTAAGACAGGAATCAATTGAAAACTTCGACAAATGGCCAAAAATGGGCGGAAAAGAGTTCAGTTCGCCGTTTAGGGACAAACTTTGCAATGATTTGGATCAGTTGTACAAACACTTTGAGGCCCAGAACGACAGCAAAAATTATTTTGGGTTTTATTTAATTCAAAGTTTTTATTCAGTTTTTAATTTTCATTAATTTCTATTTCTATAGATTCCTAAAAACTCCACTAATTCTGGCAATTGGAACAGTTTTTTGGTTTTTATTGTATTGTTTAAGTTTGACAATACGTTTGGAACCGATCAGACAATTGTCTTTCATAATGGGAACCATAATCTTAGGCCTATTATTCGTCCAAATGTTGTGTTTGCGAATCAATATACAGATGACTCAAATGAGAATCGCTTTGATTATATCACTGATGACTGCAATTGCGTTCCTTTTCTTATATCGAAATTATTTCTTTAATTTATTTCATAATTAAATTAAATTTGAATTAAATTTTATTTTATTAGTTCAATAAAATTGAATAAATTAAATATTTAAAACTTGATTTAAAAGATTTGAATTAATTTTATTTACCATTTATTATACCTCTTTTACAGTTGTATCATATAATCAATTATTGATTGGATTATCGGTTGGTTTATTAGCTTTAATGTAATTTGGATTATAATAAGTTATCGAATATTTATTAAATTTAATCCATTTTCATTCAATGTATAAAAGTTTCATCTTAAATTAAGTTATTGATTAAAATAAGTATTTTATGATTACTATAAAACATTATAAAATTTAATTATTATGTTGATTAAAAATAGTTAATAAAACTTTTTATAAATTAACCTGGCTAATTAATGAACAATAATTAAAATATACAGTTTAAACAAAATACTTAATAAACAGAGTATATTGTATCATACAGTATTATCAAGACTATTATAGCGGTTCATTGAAAAAAATTTAATTTAATTTGCAATCGAATCACATATATTGTAAAATGTTTTTTAATTTAGTTTAAATCCGTTTGTTTTTAAATGTTAAATTAATAGCAAAAAAGCTAAACAACACTTTAAACTCTTAAGTTTAAGACTTACTTTAGATTCTAAAGTTTAGAGAAATACTATTTTAATTTGCAAATCATGTCATTCTATTTTAAAATACATTTAGCTTGTTATATATTCTAAATTAATTAATCAAAATTTATGATTAATGCATAAATGCATTTATATAAAAATATTTATAGTATTTATTGATGTTTTGCCAGAGATTATAGAGTAGCAAGCATGTGTAATTAATTCAACTAGTGACTATTGTTTTAACATAGATTAAAACATTTTCACAATAATTTAAACTGAATTTAAAATTGATAGTTGTTTAAATCAAACCATGTTATTTTTATAATTAAATTATATTTATTATTAAATTATAATATTTTGCAAATATATCTAAATTTCTGATCAGGAATGTAATTATACCTAGATACAATAGCAAAGCAATAGATTTAAAATTAAGATTTGTTTGCAAATTGCAATCAAAATCAATTCGAAAAAATTGATTGAAACTTGGGGGGGGGGTGGAAGACAAAAGCCAATTTCAAAATTAAAGGCGAATTTTTGTCTGATCCCTTTATTTTTAATCCCTGAATATTTAAATGTTAAAAATGTTAATATTTATATTAATCACATATTTAGATATACTGTAAACGGCAATTGATTTTCGGTTTTCAGGACATAAATAAATTTTTAAATAAATAAATAAATGCATAACTTTTTAATTAAAATTTTTAAATAATTGTAATTTAATATGAATTTAAGGCACTTTATAATTATTTTCGATTTTGTTTTTCTGTCTTTTGTATTACAATCAAAGTTAATGATAATATAAATTAATAAATAGTTGTTTTCATACAATTATTCCAAGTTTTTCGAAATAGAGATCAGAAAAAGTAGTTTTTGTTGAAAATATATATAAATTCTATATATATATATCGATAGTATTTCAAAATTACAGAATTTCTAAAATAGTGTAATTTAGTTACAAATATTGACAGTCATTGATACATAAAAAATATTAATTAAACAAATTTTTTCTTCAGAATATAATTAAAATTATTTCATTTTCTATATTTTAAAATATTTATCGGTTTTCAATGAGTATTAAAACTACAATTTAAATGTCAATAATAATTAGATAAACCATTAATTTGTGTTAATATTAATAATATTTAAATACATTATTTAAAAAAATAGTAAAACTGAATTATAATTGGATTACAGTCGAATCTCTATAAAGTAAACGGGCAAATGCAATTGAAAACTGTACCCAAACCAGAGCACACACTCAAGAGAATGTTAACATAATTTTTATTACCAGTAATACATCAATTAGTTTACGCTATAAAGAGATATACACTTTAGAGAAGTTTACTATTAAGAGATTCGACTGTAAAGAGTTGATAACTTAGCTTTAATTTTCATTTAAAGTAAATTTTAGGCAAAATTTGAAAAATTTCGGTTAATTTAAAAGAAATTTAAACATTTTAAAACATAATATACAGTCCATGTCAATATTTTTGTTTATAATTCTGGTATCAAATTAAGCTTTAAATAAATTTTCGGCAATAATGAGATGTTTTAAAAATTTAGACTAAATTTTGAAACAGAAATTAAATTTTGCCTTAAATTAAACTTTAAATTTAAGAATAAAAATTGCCAAAATTTAACTAGTTACAACCCTAAACATAATTCAAAAATATATGGCAAACAAGTGATTCAAATAAGAATATATAAAAACTATTACCGAAAAGAATAGTTCAAAAAATGCAAAAAAATTATTAAATTATAAATATATTGCAAAATAAGCCAAAAAAAGAAAAAATGTTTTACAAAAACAAGAAAAACAAATCAATGATTGAATTATTAATATATAATAAGTTAACGCAAATTACAGTTCAAATGATTTGATGATTGAATTGATTCCGATTTAATTAATTTATTATTATTATTATTATTATTATTATTATTGCTATTACTAGTATTGGTGTTGTTGTGAGTCATGGCTTTAATCCTATTCCTCAACTGTTCGACTTTGGACTCCAAATGTTGGGCAAAATTCTTCTTAATCTTAACCATTTTCTCGTATTGTTCCACTTCTTTGTCATATTTGGCCACTTCGGAGCACTTCCTCTGCCGTAACCTCTGCGCCGCTAATCTGTTCTTCTCTTTCTTGTCCTTCAAATGCAAATCCATTTCCTCTTCAGTCCTAATCTTCCTCTTTCTTCCCCTCTTTTTCTTCTCGACCACTACTAGAGGTTTAGACTCAAAGTCAGCGCAAACTATATATTGGTTCAACTCTTCGACTAAAGTCAACAAAACAATCAATTATTGAATTAATTGAAAGAGAATTTCAAACAAAACTTTAAATCCGATAAATAAATAAATAAATAAATAAAGGATTTGTTTTAAAGATTACGTTACGTATTAATAGATATTTCGCCAAAAAATATCATTTTTATATTTGAAAATAAAAATTATTTTTATATTCAATTCAATTGACTCACCATTAGGTTTGATGTCCCGTCGGTGACCTCCAGTGGCTTTGTATGGACTGCCGGTGTTCTGACTGTCCCTCAGATTCAACACAATGTCTGAGTCATCGTTCAATTCATGAGTTTTGGCGTTAATTTCGGTGTAATTGGAGTTGCGATGGCTATAAGGTTTGGTGTCTTGAGATCGGCCGCCCGGGCCGTTGGGTGGGCTAGCGTTGACCTGACTGTCCCGTAGACTCAGCAGAAACTCGGAGGCATTGATGGCTTCTTGTGATCTCGAGTTTAGTATCTCTTGAGTCGACACTCGATAACTATCGTTGTTCTCATCGCAAACCGAGCTCTGACTCGAAAACAGTATCTCTTGTGAAGAACTAATCGGTTGACTCATTGCTTCAGTTATGTAAACAAACAATTAGTCATCCAATTGGCAATCAATTGTTAATCAATTTAATTAAACGCAATAATCAAATGTAAATAAGTTTTTGTTTATTTGTTTCAATAAAAATATTTTCGTTTCAATAAATCATTTAAACTTAAAGCACTCGAAAGTGATTGCATTGATATCTTTAACCGAATTGTTGCTACCTTTTTAGACAACAATTGCTTATTGGAATTTGTAAAGAAATCTATAAATAAAATAGTACTGAACTGAGATAATACAAATATTAGTATTCTAATCGCTAATAAATTCGAGTTAAAGGCCTTTAAAACGGAGAAAAACAATGTCTTTCACTGTCTTTCATCATATTTAAAGTGTAATATATTTGTGATGTAATTACAATATATTTGTGCAATATTTGACTCAATTATTGCAATATTTCTGTTCATAAAAACGGTTCGGATTTTCATTTCAAACAAACTTTTGTCTTAAAAAAATTTATTTTATTCTTAAACTACAGATTGATTAACAACATAACAATATAATGAATATAAACTCATTATTTTAGTTCATAAATACCCAATACATTGAATACAAAGCATAATCTTGTAATTATAATAATTTGTATATAATCTTAAAATTTTATATTAAAAATATATTTAATTCAATAGATTTATGAAAGTAAAGGCTATGAGTATTCGGAACCCCATATGAGAACAGTTAACCACAAATAAGCCGAATATACAGTTAGTTTGGTTTCGAGCCATTGTTGGTTCAAATGAATGCCAAGTCTTTGGAACCAATTGTGACAATGTCTGAGTTGTTCCGAATGGACGGCTCTAACGCAGGAACGAGACATTGTTATGAGTGACCGGCGCTCACCGCTAGTGCCCAATGCGTAGTCAATAGATCGCAATAAGTCATTGGTTTTAAAAACCAAAAGCATTTGTCGATCGACTTTAGCCAACAGATCCGATATTTCGTGCAGATATAGCGCCGCATATTTGCGCAGTTCTCCCGACTGTCCAATTGTTTTAATTATTATTATATTTATTCAACAACTAATCAAAACATTCAATGACTAAGTGTTTGAATACCTCTTTCTTTTTAGTCTCTTTATCGACCGCTCTGTCAATCCCTCTTTGAATTGCTTCCCAGGGCTTAGCCGTCATAATACAGGCCAACAATGGGTACAATTTGCCGACACCTAAGGCCTCGGCCCAGATCTTCATCTGTGGAACGTCTGCATTGATCACCGCTAACCACATTCGGCTGTATTGGTGGCGAAACTGTTCCGTCAATTGCTATTCAGAAAATGCATAAAAATTTAAAAACAGACGAAAAACAAAATTAAATAAATTGAATACAGTATACAATCCGTGGTCAAGAAGAATGATCTGTGCACTGCCATCGGTGTGAGTGTTGACTAAAATATTTCCCGGGTGTGGATCACAGTGCACATTGCCCTGAATGAAAATCATTTCGCTGTACATCAGGCCTAACCGATGCGACACTTCTCGACAACTGATGCCGTGTTTTGTCATATACTTCCTGTCCGTCACTTCTCCGCCTTCGACGAACTCCATAGTCAAGAGTCTGGGCGAAGACAACTGCCAATAAATGGAAGGTATCTTAAGCCACGCAAACTTGGAAAAGGTCCGGCAGAGACGTTCGGCATTCCGGCCCTCATTCACAAAGTCGAGTTCGAGCGGAAGATTCTTTTTGGTCTCTTCAGCCAACCAGAGGAACGAGAATTCAGGAAATATTTTGTCGACTAAATGAACCAAAATATCCATTGTTTTCATATCAACATAACTGTGCTGTCGGACCCGCGGGTGTTGTACTTTGACGGCCACCAGATGACCGCCGTCTCTAAGCCGTGCCTTATGCACCTGTGCTAATGAGGCCGCGCCTATCGGTTCATTATTAAATTCAGTGAACAGCTCTTCCGGTTCTTTTCCGGTGTCTTCTTTGATCACCTGATCCGCAAAAATACAATTAATTTAAATTAATTTTCAAATTGAAAACAATGACAATTAGTTTGGAATTAATTTGTTCTTCAATTCGAATGATTCAAACTTTGATTTATATTTAACTAAAATAAATGTCTGATTATATGCTATAAGAGTCTAATTACTCGTTTAATGTCTCGAATCGATGAAAGAGGAGCTCTGCTGTGAAGAACTTTAAGAGTATTGACGTATTCCGTTGGCACCAGATATTCAAGAGCACCGATATGTTGGCCAACTTTAATGAAAACCCCGCCATTAGTACAGCATAGGTTAAGTAGACGTTCGGCCGACCTCTGGTGCACTTCAGACCATAATTGCATCGATTCTTGTGAAGTGTCCGTAAGTCTCGAAACCGTTAGCTTATAATCGATTGCAATTCGGCTGACAGTGAGAGCCGCGCGACCGAAGCGGAAGAGTCCAACGTTCCGGACGTCCCTATAATTGCAATTAATTCAATGAAAAGATTGCAAATTCTGATTAAGACTAACAGTAATATCAAAATAATCAAACCATTCGTTTTGGTGGAGAATATGAACGGATGCGCCGCCGAAGACAGCAATTGTTGCATATTTGGCGATACGACTGAAGGACATCTCGATATGAAATTAACTAAATTAGAGTCAGAATCGACTAAATACTTATTGTTTACTATTTGTTTACTTATTTCAAATACAATTCAAAAACAGATTTTGTTTTCTTAACCACAACTTGACTTCAAAACAGTTTATCCGACAAATGATTAAAATATTTAGTCTTATTTACAAAATAACTACATATTTACTACAATTTGTTATCAAAACGTGTTTTACTTTTGACTTTAAACTTAACGTAAATCACTTGAACTTTAGGTTTAAATATAGTAAAACGTGTTTATTATGCAATGTTATATCAAATGAGACATACAAAACTATAATACTTAAACTGGTTTATAGAGGGGAAGCATATATTGTTAAAGTATACGCTATTATTGAAGTTACGACATATTTGGAACTTAATCTCTACCGAAAATAGACTACTGTTTTATAAATAAGAAATAAACAAAATTTTTATTGAAAGGGGCAAAAAATGTTGCAATAAATTAATTATACTTTTTGTAGTTTTATAATCTTTTTAATAAAACCGGTTAACTATTAACTATTTTTAATCAATAGTTAACACGTTTTAAATTAACAAAAATATTTTGTGTTTTTATAATGTTTTTGTGTAGTATAAGTAGTATGAGTTGTACTGAAATAAAAGCATTCATTGATTAGTGAAATAAGTGCTAAACTGTCTGAACGTAAACAATAGTAATGTTTGTAAACAAATTAAAAGACTTAAAGTTGAGTCATGTGTTCATTTTGACCGCTATTTTGACAATATTTACATTTCTAATCTATTCTCATATGTCTTCGCGTCTGCTGTCAGTCGACTTCAAGGTCTTCGGTCGAGTCCAGGGTATGTCTGAGCGAAACCAGCCGTAGTTGCCATCAATTTCAACATTAATTTGGATTTTCTTTACATTTTTAGGCGTTTTCTTCCGAAAGGTTTGAATCCATTCATTGAATACTATTTTTTATATGAATTGAATTTTGCAAACAATTAGTTCACAAAACAAAAAGCGGACGAATTGGGTGTCTTTGGTTGGGTTAAGAATGCAAGAGATAATACAGTGGTTGGAACTATTCAGGGACCCGAAGACATAATCAACATTATGTGAGTCTATGTTTAAGTCTAACCGTATAAGCATTGCCTGCATTTCAAACTTATTTTTATTAATTCTTTTATTAAAACAATTAATAATTTAAACACTTATTCTATACCAAAGTTCTGGTTATTATTAGAAAGTTTTTTAATCAAACATTTGCTAAGTTTTTGAAACATATGTCAAATAAGTAATTAAAGTAATTTCTGTTAATATCTAAAATATAATTTAAACTCAAATACTAACTAAAAGTTTGTTTAAAATAATATTTTGGTTATATCTGTTTTTAGATATTTTTAATTAGATTTTTATTATATTTTTTAATTAAAAAGTATTTTTGAATCTAAATAATTGTTTTTGGTTTTGGTTTTGATACCGAAAAATAGGAAGAATTGGTTGCAATCGACTGGAAGTCCCTATTCTCGTATAGATCGCTGCGAATACACTAATGAACGACAAATCACTTCATATGACTTCAATAGATTCGATGTCAGGCATTGAATTCGTTTCCTATTTAATGAACTTTTGTTTGATTTATATTTTATTTAATTAAATACAAAATTTGTTAAATTTTAAAGTAATTAATATATGAAATAATTTTATTAATTAAAACATAAATTATATAACAAAGAAATGTTTGAATTTAATTGCGTTTTAAAACTAGATTTTCAACAGCCAAGCCAGCAAGGTGGGTTTTATTTTTCTTTTTCTCACTAAAAAACTAAATTTCAAAGGTAAAGGCAAGGTAAATTCATACTCAATTAAACTATTTGTCAATCCATCAAATATTTTAGCAAGTTTATAATTAGTGGAAAATTTGCATTTTTAATAAATAGTTCAATAAATATGCGATTAATTATCAGAACTTGATAACAATATAATTATATACAATATATACAGTAATTAATAATACATTTGATAAGAATTATGATTTAAAGTTATAGAAAAGTCAAAACGCTATACAAAAAGTGCATTATACAAAAATTAACTTGTTTTGTTTAGCACTATGAATGTTCACTTTGAACGTCAGGTATGAATATTAAATATTAATTTGATTTTAAACATGAAATTCTTGCCAATACTCTAAAGTTTGAATATTATTTTGAGTAATATTTAAATAAGTCGTGCCTTAATCCCTAAGTCAACATTATTTAATTCCAAATATTATATTTAATCTTATTTTTCATATCTAAACCGATTGATTAAACCGTCAATTATTGGCAATGCAGTGAAGAGTGTTTTGAAGCGAAATATGAAATATTAATATAATAATTCAAACTGTAGTCGAAATCAACTTTTACAGCATTTTACTCATGGTTTCACATATATGAAACAATTTTCAATCATTTATAGTATTTATGGTTTAGTTCAGTTGTGCTATGGGTTACGACAACTTGCGATTCACGACTAAGATATCGGAAGAGTTGTTGTGTGGGATATGCGGCGAAGTTCTTGAGAACGCCGTAACCACCGATTGTGAGCATCTGTTTTGCAAACAATGTCTATTGGAGTGGCTGTCGGTCAATATGAGCTGTCCTATTGACCGGATCTACATATCTTCTTACAAACTGAAGGCCGCGCCAAGAGTTGTACGAAACCTATTGGCAAAGTTGGAGATTCGGTGCAAATACGAGTCCGACGGCTGTCAAACAGTCGTCAGTTTGGAAAAACTTCGAAAACATGTCGACGACTGCTATTTTAATACAAAAAATTGGTTTTTCTGTGAGAAGGGCTGTAAGGAATGGTTGAATATAGAAGAGCTAAAGACACACAACTGTTGGCGCGATTTGAAGGAAGAGATGTTAAGACAACAACAGATTAATGTTGATTTAAAGCGTCAAAGAAATGGATTAATTTTTGTTATAGTTTTGTTAAGTTTTTATATCACTTATCCCATAATACTCTTCTGTTTTAACAATTTCTAAACGTTAAATATTTTCATAAATATTATCATTTTATTTCAATTATAATTAATGACATTTCTATAACATTTAAAAGCATTAAAAAAATAATATTTTCGGGTTTAAAATAAAACCAGAGCTTACTGTTAATTTGATCTTGTTATATTGAATACAGCGATTGAACATAGAGTGGAATCTATGCCTTACTATAATACTGTAGTGAGAGTAGTGAAGTGGAGCGAAGTGTAGGCAAACTGAGCTCTACTCCTCTACTCCTCCAATCCGATCGGTTTTCTATACAAATAATTCAGACCAATGTGTGCGCAAAGAGAGCGAAGATAGCTATTAGTGGTTTAGGGACTGGAACTCAAGCACATAGAGAGGCGATGGCGTAAAGACGGTTTACGGCCAATAACTGTTAGGGCAGTGCCGAACCTAATCAGATCAATACCACTAACGGATTAGCGCTCAATCTGGCGTCTGGTCTCTTAGGGCTCTATCGATCACTACTAACAGTGCAGTTCTGACACCAAAATCTCAATTACTTACATGTGTTGAACAAATTAGACGATAAAACAACTTATATATTGATTTAATCGGTTATTAAGTGACTTAAAATATAGCAATTGTTTAGTCAGATATTTGTAACAATTGAGACATTTTCCGACAATATATAAGTTGACTCAAAATATGTCGGCTTTTGATTTATTGCATTCAAATAAATCGGAACTTAATAGTACTAAATGTTTGTCTAATCCGAAATCGAATAATTCGTTTTCAATCGACAACTTATTGTCTAACAAAGCAACTGATTCGGTGCTATTGAATGCAAGTCCAGTGCCAAACCATCTAAATGTGGCATCACTTCCATCAGCACTGAATGCCTTATGGCAACAAAGATCACTCATTCGGTTCCCGTTTGGATTGCACTCAACTGATCCAACTTATGATCGGTTTAGTGATAGTTTGGGTAAGTTTTGATAGAAATTGCAATAAATTATTTGTTGTAAGGAATGCATTAGTTTTCAAGCTTGCCACATTAATTGTCATTAATATGGTTAATTTGTTTGTTTCAGTTTCTCAAAGTTCTTCGGCGGCCATTGCATACACACATCCATTGATAGCAAACAGAGTCACAAATCCATACCATTTGCAGAACTCACTGCAACAACAACTACAACAACAGGCGTCGACTTCTGCCTTCATTTCGAGCTTAACCGCGAGTTTCATGAATTCGGGACAAAAACGGAAGCGCAGACACAGAACTATTTTTACTGAAGAACAATTGGAACAATTGGAAGCGGCGTTCGATAAGACTCATTATCCGGACGTCCTATTGAGAGAGGAATTGGCGCTAAGGGTAGAGCTTAAGGAAGAAAGAGTTGAAGTAAGTGTTTAAAGTTTATACAAGTCTTAAATACTATTCAATACATAAAACGATTTTTTGGAAATTGCATTTAAATATAATGTAAATTTGCTTTAGATTTTTTAAATTTAAGCTATTTACAAAAATATTCAAATAATTTTTTAATATTAAACTTAATTATTGCTTGCTCAATTTTTAGCGATATTTGTTAACTAAGGTTTTTACAACTTTTTGTAAGTTACAACTTCTTTTACAACTAAAGTTTTACGTCTTTTTAATGATATTTTTAAAGTTTAATAATACATATTGTCATTGAGAAATAAGTTGGCCTAAGACCAATTAAAACATATATAAAATGCAATTCTATAACTATTTGTTGTTTAAAACTGATTACTTATTATTAATGTATTATTATTTAAAATTTATTTAATATTCAAAAGAATTGTATTAATTAACATAAAATGCTATAAAACGGATCTAACGAATATTTGCCAATTGCGACATCAGAATATTTTTAAATTTAATTTTAAACAAAAATACATTATATTTAATATTATAAAATTAATTTAATTTTTGCTCAATTTTACCCTGTCCACAATTTAAACTGGATTAATTAAAAGTTCTATATGCCTTCTGTATATGTTTCTTTCTTATGTATGCGTTCTCGATGTATAGCTTATATCATACTCTGTGCGAGATCTGTGTTCAACGCATGTGGCAGTAAATGTTCTCTAAAACATATAGAATGCATATAGAACTTTTAATTAATTTAGTTTAAATTGTGGACAAGCTAAAATTGGGCAAAATTATATTAATTTTTTAATAGAATATATAATGTACTTTTGTTTAAAATTAATTTTAAGAATATTCTGGTGTTACAATTGGCAAATATTTCTTGTAAGTCCTAAATATTTAGGTCTATAAATATATCTTTATTACAACAGTATTAATAAATGTTAGAAATTTTTAGCATGACAGTTTTTAACTTATTATTTTTTAATATTTATTTTTTATTATCGCTAATCTGTTGAAAGTAATAGAAATGCTAAATTAATAAGTACTTGGTTTAATTTTAAGTATTAAAGTTTTTAATTGTTTTATAAAAACAGTTTACTAAAAGTTAATATAGAAATAATGCTCAATAAAGCAAACGTTTATTTTAATTCGAGCTAAAATAGTCAAGATTGGCTAAATGTACTGTATAACTAGGTTTTGCAATTTATTTAAAAATAAGTTAAATTTAATTTCTAAAAATTTAATTCTAACTTAAATAAGTTAAATTAGCTACCCGCTAAAACATAATAGCATTGTAATTATTAATTATTAATTTACATTAAAATTTTATATAAAAATAAGAATTTTTGAAAATTTAAAATAAACAATTGGACAAGTTGCACTTGTATTTGTTTGTTATAGTAGAAATATAGAAATATTATCTTATTTATTGATTTGTATTTATGTCAGAATGGTTTTGACATTTTTCCAATTAAATTAAATTTAATACAATTTTAGCGCCCAATCAACAATTTTATTCTCTTTTATTGTAATTCAATACTAAAAAATTGAGTCAAATATCCAATTCTCTTATTAATCAATTGAATAGTGCGACCACTTGTCGAATAGTTAATCAGTTTGTGATCTATTCTATTGAATTAATACAAAAGTTAATAAACTTGTCGTAAACACAAAGGGGAGATAAATGGGACGGCAATCGGTGCGAACTTATTATTGTAATACTTGAAAATCTAATTGAATTTTATGTGAATAGTCTTTCCTTTTGTCAGTTCTTACACATAAGTATCAGCTGAACCTAAATATCGATTAAACATCTCTTTTGACTATAGGTTTGGTTTAAGAATCGTCGGGCGAAGTGGCGGAAACAGCAGAGGGAGGACTCGGAAAAGTTACGCCAAGTTTGCCAAAACTAATCGCTTATATAAAACACAATTTATAGTTAATAGCATTTGTGTTTTATATTGATATTAGTGTAATATAAAATATGATGTTCTGAACAAACTGTACAATAAAGTATTTATTCAATTATAGTTTTTCACTAATTGTTAGTTCAATTACTTTTAATCCAGATCATTTCTGTACTAGATAGATTTTATGTGCAATTCATTTCTAATATAAGTTTCATCTGTTTTTGCTTTACTTTAATTTGAAATATAAGACAAGAAAATAAATTTCAAATGTGTCTGTTCAAAAATAAAGTAAATTGACTTGATGTAAATTAAACTGAATGTTAAATTTTTTTATTTACAAATTAATAAAATGCATTAAAGAGACAACATTTTTATTAAATAGATTTTGAATTTTTGAATACGTGAACTGTTTTGTAATTAACTATTTATATAATTAGATGTGTTGTAGAAAATTTGAAACATTTTTGTTTTATGTATCGAAATTATGTCTCTAACGTCTTTGATTAGAAGGCCTGGGCTTATGGTTTTTGTCCCAATCATAAACTCCTTCTTTCATATCGTGTCCTAATTTGTTCAGTAGTTTAGTAAACATTTGAACGTAATCGGAGTATTTCGGCTGTTCTTCAAACTCCAAATTTCTGACGATTTGCACAAACTTTTGATACTCTTCCGGCATATCTGTGCACAAGTCTTTCGGTTTTATTTTGCGCTTAATTTCTCCTATTTTTCGATACTTATCCGCAACACTAGTGGCGTCGACGCCCTGCCAGGGCAGCTCACCCTTGAAGAAGAAAATCAACATATATGACATCGCTTCCAAGTCATCCTAACTCAGGAATATAACTAAATTAAATATAATTGCAGTAATTATTGACTAAATCTAAAAACGACTAACTCTTCTGCTCTGCTCTTTGTTCTGATGATTATTAATACTCATATAGCGAACAGTGCCTGTCCACATCTTGCCGGTCGTTAATGGTATATGTGTGCCGTTCTTCTCTTTGTACTCCTTACACAAACCCATATCTATTATATGGACGACATTATACTTATCAGTGCCGCTCAACCCCAATAGGAAACTAAAACAAACATAATATCGAAATTATATGATAAGAGTATTTGCAAACAAAGTGTCAACAAAGTGGACAACTTTTCTGGTTTTGTGTCTCGATATACAAGTCTTCGGCTATGGAATACATCGTAGACACCAATTAACTGAATGGCCAGTTGTGTAGTCGTGCGAAGACTGAACTTTCGATCACATTTCTCGTGCATTTTTTCCAGAGTTGGGCCCAACATATCCATTACCAGTGCTATCCATTCACCGCATGGGCCGACTGGCAAACAATTATTAAATTACATTTTTTATCATTAGATTAAAAATTATATTTTTATACAATAGTAGACATTCGGTAATCCCTTTCCTTTTCCCAAAATCTTATAAAAAGCATATTCTAACGGCAACTGTGGTTTGTCAGATTTCTTCGGTTCTAATTTAATGGCCACTTCCTGACCCGTCTGTGAATGTTTGCCCAAATGCAAGCGACCAAATGCACCTATAAATCAATTTTGAATTAAGTATTAATTTTGAGAAAATATATAAACAAACAAATACTAACCGCCCGTCACATACTTGCCGACCATGTAGTTCGAGTTACCGACCTTCTTGCCATCCGGTGGCTCCGGGTCTGGCATTGCTTTTGATTTTGATTTTAATTTAATTTTAGACAATTCAGAATAAATAAGACAATTAATTTGAGACAATTAAGCCGTTTTCGAGTTAATACACTTTTTTGTATTTAATATATTTAATTAGTTTTTAATAATTTGTATTTAGCGCGTGTTTTAATTTAGTAAATTTTTGAGATAAATAGTTAAAATTTATTTTAGATTACAAGCATTCTTGACATTTAATAAAATATTTGTTATAAAATCAATTTTAAAAATAAGAGTTTAAAAAGCTTGACAATTCGGTAGGTCAGCAAAAGACAAAAATACTTAAAATATGTTAATAATAAAATCGTTTAATCATGTTTGCACCAATTTCACCAAACTTAAACTAAATAGAACTCAAATTTTAAAAATGTTTCTAATTTTAGCTAGGGAAAAAATTACCACTTTTGTTGGCCAAAGAAAAATTTTAAAAAATCCCATTTTTAGACTAAAACTTAACAAAATATTTGACAAAATTTTACATTTAGAAGAAGATATGTTGTTGTTGTCTAAATTTTAGTAGTTAAGCTTAATATTATATTTAAAAATTGCTAACTTTCTCGATTTTCTAACTTATACCGTTCTAAATGAGCTTGGATATTATGTTTTCTGTAATATTATTTAATCAAAAATAGTTATTAAATACTTTATTTATGTGTTTAATATAAATCTATGAAATTATTGTGTGTTTGTCGTGACATAAGTCGTTAAATAACTAAAATCATTCTATGGATTAATTGTGACAAAAAACTGTATATAGTATTAAAGTATAATATTTGAGTTAATAATAGAAGCCATAAGAGTTGCAAACTTTTCAATTTAGATCGTTTTGTTAGAATATACGACAGTCTCTATACAGTTGAATATCTATGAAATGAGATTTTTTCTCTGCATTGCATTAGTATTCCGAAAGTGCTTTTAGGGCCAAATAATTCTTAGGGTTTCACTGTTTTTATCACTAATACCCAAAATCTGTAGAAGACTTATAGTTTAGTTCAATTGGTTCAGTCATTGTTAGCTTAAGTTAAATGCATTTTCTGTTCCGTTTTCACTGTTTAGTAATCGTTTGGAAATTAGTTTTTCAATAAGTATTTAATTTATTGAATCACTAGTAGTTGTATTGACGGCAACAACAGTTGTACCCAAATTACAAATTGCTTTTGCAATTACAATATAAATCTAATTAATATCTTTTCAAAACTGGAATTTTTTAATTTAAAGGCAAAAAATTAATGATTAAAATATAAAAGTTTTTATTTTAATATTTTGTAAAACAAAAATTTGATTTATATAAATATATATATATATATTGCAAATAATTTAAATTTTATAATAAGATTCAAAAGAAAAAACTTATTTTAATACTGAAAATGCTATTACAAAGAAAATCTTATCGGTTGGGCATCGGTTGGCCTTTTTATACAATTTTTTCACTTATAGTAAATTCTCTCAAATGTTATTTTGTCTATAGATTTGTATTTTTCCTATTTTTCTCTTTCATTGCTCTTTTTGCTCACTTTATATATATATATTATATTCCGTATATTCTGTACCTAAAACCGAATTCTGTAGTAAATCGAATGAATCACTTTTATAATGTAAATGTGCATCTGTTTTGTGGTCTTGTATTGTGCAGTTCCTTGTATTGTATGCCTATTATCCATTTCCACAGACCATTCGGTGCATATAATCTAAGCGCTTGTGACAAAACTACCGGAGCCGAGGATTTACTTATTACAGAATGGTTTTACAGTTTTAAGATTTTATGTACAGAGTATTAGTATTAGTGCCTTATAGGTTCTAACCAAATCTCCATGATCTCATTCCTTGATACCTGGCCTTAGGGCACATTTATGCGTCAGTCGGCGCTATTTGCAACTCAAGAGGAATTGAGTCGAAAACTACATCAATACTCAACTCAATTCTCTGCTATTGATTGCTAATAAACGAATCAATTTTCAAGTGACTCAACAAAACAGACACAATCTTTTAATTTGTTAATTATTTATTTATATTTTAATAAGTTCTAAGTTTTGATTTATTTTGAAGTATTAAAAATACCCAAAATTCTAAATATTTCAATACTTTTAATAAAATAAAGTAAATAATGTAGTATACTTTTAGTCTATAGTATTGAAATAGAAAAGAGACGTAAAGATTGAACAACAAAACAGTTAACAATTTCTCACTCAATGTTGAGGCGATTAACCGAAGCGAATAAATCTGGCGATTATCCGAATACAGGGAGGCCTGGGATTTGTGCAAAAAGGAAAAACCCTCTTCTCGTCTAAATTGATACGAATATAGAGCCCATATGAGCAGTGATGGCAAAACCTTATTTCTCTATTATATTAAACCGAGAGTTGAGCCGATGTGGGAATCGCTTTATGCGATCAAACGATACACAAGTTTTTTGCGTTTAAGTCGTGTCCGCTGTCGCTGAAGGCTTCCATTCATACCATAAGTTTTAATGCGTTAGATATACACTATTTTCTCTCTCCTGCTCTCTCTCTCCTGCTCTCTCTCTCCTGCTCTCTCTCTCCTGCTCTCTCTCTCCTGCTCTCTCCTGCTCTCTCCTGCTCTCTCTCTCTCTCTCTCTCTCTCTCTCTC
>JAQFXP010000239.1:0-36852 GCA_034693685.1 Belba bartosi | reverse complement strand
GTCACCATACCTAGCGGTGAAGTGATGATTCCTGGCCTCACTACAGGTTGTGCAGGAAGAAAGGCTTCGGCCTATGAATAGTAGTAGAATAGTAGTATTATATCATATGCTTTTATCATGGTTTAAATGATTTTTTAAAATAAGCACTTTTTTCAATCTTCCGCCAACCCCTTTACATATTTATATTTACCGTAATAGGCAAAATGTTTGTAAAGTTTCGCTTTACAGCTTCTGTACTACTAGCTCTATCAAGACAAAATCGGTTAAATCTGATTAAAATTATATTTTTATTGGAAATTAATTTTAAAAATTTAATCACAGATTTATTTAAATATATTAAAAACCTTAACAATTAAATGACAAAAATTGAGACAATTTTAGAACTAATTAATTAAACTATTCTTCGAGTTGTAATGCGTTCTTGGGCTGACTGTGCACTCGGATGGCCTTCACTGACACAAAAGAGCCCTTTCGGTGGCCGTGAATGAAGAGAGCGGTCAAAGCGTTTCCATAAACACATCCGGAGTCCAAACCCGTCGAATAGGGATTCAATTGAAGCTTTCGTATGGCGTCGTGACCGAAGTAGATGTGCTCCGGACCTGACCAGTGGTTGACCCAGGGCTCACCCATCTTCTGACTCGATGTCGCGATAAGTATCTGTCGCTCAGACGACTCATTGTCGACATTATTATCCGAAATCAAATTTCTCATTTCGACCATATCTTTGGGTTTTTGGGAATTGAGCTCAACGTTGGGCACAATACCCGCGTGAACTACCAGTGCGTTCAGACTCGGAATACTTATCGTATACGAGAGTGATATGAGATAATCGATTTGTTTTCGGGTCAGACCTGCAATCCATTTGTTCCGATCGGCTAAAGCGTTATTGCCGTCTCTCTCATACCTGAGGTACTCATCGACGACCACTTCGTCGTGATTTCCCCGAACCGACAGACATGAGTCGCTGTTTGAGATCATAAACTCAAGAACTTCACCACTTTTGGGCCCTTTGTTCACCAAATCGCCGACAAAGAGCTTAAGAATACGGTTTCGGTTTTGATCTCTCATTTCGGTATTGTTTGAGTTATTCTTATCATTGATTTTATCCAAAAGTAAAACCATTTCGTCATAACAGCCGTGAATGTCGCCGATGACCACCACTTCATCGAAGCCATCGATGAACTCGAGACTCAACTTCTTGTGCAGAACTGGTGGTAATGGAATACCCAAATGATGGACAACTAATGAGTCATTTGCGGCGAGACTTGAGGTGATTCGCGTCGACGTCGGCACCACTGATGAGACAATACATCGAAACGCTTGGATCAGTTGAGACAATAGAGCGACCATTGCTTCCAATTACTGCTGATTTCTATTAATTATTACTTTATTAACGACTTTTAAAACTAAATTAATTTAAATTTGCGTTAAATAACAACAAAAAACAATAAATAAACCAAATGTTGACTCAATTTGTAAATCATTTTCTATAAACTATATAAAACTTAATAATCCTTTCATTTAGTATCAATTGAGTTAAACTAAAACTAAATTTATATTAAAATTTAATTATTAATTTGGATTAGTCTTAGATTTAACTTTCTTATAATCTTAGCCCAAACCTACTCTCATTGGTCGGTCTGATCACAGAAACAACCAATCGTCGACTCATTCACTTCAAAGCAAACTATTTTAGCGCTATATTAATATTAAGATATAAATTATTGAATCAGTTTTTTCTTCTTTTCTTTAATTAAAGTTATTTTCAATTAATTTTTTAACCAATTACTCGACCAATTAGCCAGATAAATTAAACATAACTTAATCGATTCTATTTTGCAAAACATTAAAAATGTAGATTAGACTTATTCAAAAACATTCAAAGACTATCAAATTGAAACACTTACCGTCTTAACGCACATTATATACCATGGTGCTCTTCGCAAACAGTAGTGATTTTGTCAAAAACAATGGTTGCTAGTGGTGCTCTTTGCGGCAAAGAGCACCACTCCCTTAAATCTCGCGAAGAGCACCATGGTATATAATGTGCGTTAAGACGGTAATCGTTAATTAATAATTAATAACATACTATAACTGTTTATTTAATAGATTCAAGTTAAATCTTATATTAAATATATTAAAGTTATCATTAACAAGATAACTTATCAAGTATAAAATATATTTTTATTAATTGATAATAAATATCCTAAATTACTTTGTAGCTTTGTAAAATTCTGACTTTTACAATTAACTTGTCTAACTTGTAAGCAATAAATAAAATATAACCCAAAATAGATTATTAATAAACATATGAACAAATCCCCATCTTAAGAAATTGATTAAAGATACAATTAGCAAATTGATTCTTGTCATAACTAGTACAAATTTAACAGATGATATGACTTGTTCCAAAATTTAAAAATACCATAAATTGTAATTATGGACATTACAACTTGTTAGCACTTAAATGCATGTTAATATTATTATAACAATCACAGTTTATAACTCAAATATATTTTAACAATTAATTAAAAATAAATATATTATTAATTAAATTTTAAATTTAATCCACGTTTATAGTGAATCCATCGCCAAAACCAAGTGCTTCGATAGACTCGGGCTTTGAGTCACACATTGGACACAACTTATTGCGTATATTCGACGATCGCATCCAAATGACCAGATTTTGTCGCTCGCCGTAAGTTATTGGAACCGATCCATGCATTTGTTGGCCCAAATGGAAAAGACCAACACCTGGTGAGTGAACTACTGATGTAATCGATGGCTCATTATTGTCAAATGTTTGTTCAGTTCTAAACCGAGTGAAATAGACTTGACTTCCGCCGAAACTCTTTCCCAAACATACGTTTAGAGTCACTTCGGAGTTGTCGTAATGTGTAAAGAGATCCGAATCCTCTTTAAAACCATATTTGATAGTAAACGCGCGATGAGAATCGAGTCCATTGCCAACCCATTCCGGGAAAAATATTTTTGCCATTGGATTCAAATAGTTTTGGCGTAAAGGAGTCAAGAAATTGTCATCAAATCCCAATTCATTCAATAATATACCTAAAGTGACAAAGTGACAAGAGCGTTTACTATAATTAAATAAAAATTTCATAATTTAGACCCAAAACCCAAAAAAATAAATTGCCGGCAGTCTTAAGAAATGTTAGGGGGAAGTGCCAATCTTTAAACCCAAGTAGTTGAATAACCCCCACCCCTTCTCAATCCCTGATCAAACTATATTTAAAACTTTAATTTTGCTAAAGAAATAAGAATACGACGAAAAAGCTTAATTAATACACATTTGCAGTAAATACGAGTTCAAAGTTTTTATACTAATCATTAAAGTAATACAGTATTTGACGCCATATCTAAAATAATGTTCACAAATATATAAGCCCTGACCCGATAGCTCGAGCATTCGGCCACACACTTGAGTAGTGAAATAACTCAATGACTTGGAGTACAGCAATTATTGTAAGTATAGTAATGATAGTATATGTCCGTCGATTAGATAATGGAACTAACTATAAGTTAAGAAATAGATAAATATCTATATTATATAATAGAGACAAACCGTAATTATTCATTGTATTTGGTCTGGACTTAGGCATTGATGACTCATTAAAATAATCGATTTCTTCGATAAACTTCTCACAAAACTCTTGAGTAAAGACATCGAACTTAAAGACTCTTTTTTCTGAACTAATTGTCTGAACAAAAGGTAAAATATTTTCAAATTTGTGGCCATTTCTGCATCGATCGACTAAATCAATGAACGATTTTTGCAAATATTTTTCGTCCAAACAATAAATGTCTTTATGTTTCGGTTTATAGTTATCTCTAATATGATTAATACGTTTTTCGCTTTCAATGTCTAAATTCAATCGTCGATTCAATTCTGTCTTCAGTTGTGCCAACACTTCCTCTCTTTTGGTGTCTGTATTGCAACCAATTGCCTCCAATTGGTTACCAAATTCAGACCAGAATTCTTTGTCATTATTGTGGTATTTGACGTGAATTTTATATTTTGTTAAAAAATAATTATTTGTTATAAAACATTTGCAGCGATAGAACTGATAATAAAAATGTTAAAAAATAATATAAATTTTCATACATTTTATGAGATTATATTTACCATTATATCGAAGGTCGAGTCAAACGATATTTAATTAAACTTATTTAAAGTTGTTTAAAACTTTAATTTCTCCTGGTAACATTCAGAATTAACAAAGTTGAATTTGCAATAAACTATACTTTGCCAGTGTAAAACAACTAATGACGAAAGGATGTGAGTGTCTAGGGCAAACTTAAACTAAATCTGAAGATTTAAAGATAAATAAAAAATATTTATATTAATTAATTTATATATTTATATATTACTATTTAATAATTGATATATTAAGTCTAATAATTTGGTGCAAATCATATGATTGTTGTTTTAAAAATGTTTGGACTTTTAATAGACCTAAAGCGCAGAATCAGAATATTTTGTTATGTTTTGGTTTCCAATTAAAGGCATTCATGTGTTGTCTGTTGTCTCACATTTAAAGTCTCTAATTGTGCCTTAAATTCAATTAAAGTTAAATTCATTCAAAGATTTTAATTCAAATCAATTATATTTAAATTTAATGAGAAGAACAAAATTGAAGTATTAATTAAAATGACAAACAAATCGAAACAGAATTCACGCAAAATCGTTACAAAATCGGATAAATTGTGCAAAAGTTTTGTTGAATTGAGTTTCAAAGACAATAAAAAAAGATTTCTATTAATTGATTCGTTACTGAATAGTAAGTAAAACACAAATTGTTATTTAAATGCAATATAAATACAAATATAATTAATTTTGATATAATTTGTTATAAAGAGTGCACTTATTATAACAACAATACGACTAATAGTAAACAATTATTAGAAGAACACAAAGATATCAATACATTAATCAATGATATAATTAGTGTCGAAAGAGGTATGAATTCAATTAAATTGGAATACAATTAAAGTGAAAAACAATTTTCAATTCAATAGAAATATCGATTGAATTACCGAAACGTAAAGAACAAAATTGGGTTCAATTCAAGAATTGGCTCAAAAGTGACAATAATATAGATATCTCTAAAGTGGACATCGAATGGATTGATGACAGACAGGGCTTTGGTTTGAAAGCCACGAAAGACATCAAACAATCGGAACTAATACTTGAAATTTCCCGAAAAGTTATGATCTCTTGTGAAACCGCTATTAAAGACCAGAATTTAGGTATTATTTAGATTAAACGCAAATAATTAATTAATTAAATAATTAGTTTTTGATTAGATTTAAATTTATGGTTAAATTGATGAAAAATTTGATTTTTGTTTCAATTGATTTAAAGCTTCGTTTATACGCGAAGACCCGGTATTACAACAAATGCCAAACATTGTGTTGGCCTTACATGTAATCGACGAATACTGCAAAACCGACTCATTCTGGAGCCCATATCTACTCTGCCTTCCGTCCACTTACGAAACGGTTCTTTATTTATCAGATGAAGACATAAATCAATTGAAAGGATCGCAAGTATTGGAAGAAGTGGTGAAATTAAAGCGAAGTATTGGCCGACAATACGCATACTTTGCTCAACAGTTGCGAACCAATCAAACGGCAAATAAATTGTCGTTTAAAAGGTTCTTCACATACGAGCTCTATCGGTAAGCATTTATTTGTTTAAACAATTCTATCGATTAGTGGTTGTTCTGGTGTTGGGACGACAGGACGGAATCCAACGACTGTTTAAGTCATTTCCACACATTTGCGACGGAATAGTATTTGTAGTCCAAGTGCTCGACTGGTCGGCAGTTACGGACTTTCGGAGTTTCCAAATTAATACAGAAATTATTGGAATTAATAAAACAATAATTGCAATTCCGGCTGCAATGCCGGCCCACATATATTTCGATCGATCATTATTTCCGGTGCTTTTTGAAAGAATTGAATTTTGAAATCCATATAAATTTTCTTTTGTCTTCAATTGTCTTTCGCTTATTTGGTGAAAATTTTCATGAAATGGGTTAGAGTTAGGGTTGAAGTCATGATTTGTTGAATAGGGTATCGGATTTGTCTCCAATTCGTTGAATTCATTTATTTTTTTGTTGGTCTTATTCTCGAATTGGTTTTTGAAGATTAGAACTGGAGTTGGGTTTGAATGCAAATAGAATTGAGGAAACGCTTGCGAAGGAATTGCCGTTTGGCCACTCATTGGTTCGATTATTGGCTCCAAATTGATTATAGGCTGAAATGGCATCACTGGCTGCGAGTTCTGCAGAAACTCTTTGTTCGGTTGCGCTATTGGTTGAGTGAAGTGGTGGCCAATGAGTTGATTATTTAGTGGCAAAGGTTTGACTTCTTGTTTAACTTTGGAGTCTTTTTGTTGATTCGAATGCATAAAATTTCTTCGAAATTGATTTATTTGATTCAACTCATTATTTCTTATAAATTCTGGAATTTTTTCTAATTTTGGTTTTTCACTAAAATTATTCCGAATATTCATATGATTTGAATTGAATTCAGGATTTCTATTGATTAAAACATTTGAAATCGATTCATACGGAGCTAAATGTCGTTGATTTTGTTGTGGAATTCTTTGATAATTTCGGTGAATTTCCAGATAAGGCCAAAAATGATTGTTTAATACAATTTTATCGCGTGTTTGTTGATATGTTTGCGGATTATTTGGTAAAATCTGTTGAAACAACTGATGGTTAGCATTGTTTTGTTGTTCGTTTCGTCGAATCTTTTCGTTTCTCAGAAACTGGTGATAAGGGTAAGGCTGACCAAACATCCAGTCACTACTTCTCGGATAGTCCGGAACATATTGTGCGAGAAGTCCATTAAGGGATAGCAGAAATAATAAGATAAAACTTAATTTCAAATTAAAACTTATATTATATTTTTGTAACATTTTTTAAAATTCACAAATGTATTGACGGCAACACTTCTAAACAACTATTGTTTAATGTATTAATATGTTCAAGTTGTATTAATATCACTTGAATGCGGGCTTTTGTTTAATAATTGATTCTACAGATTGTCTCATTATATTTATTTATAATCTTTTCCTCCTTTTCCTCCTTTACCTCTGTCCACAAGTTGGGCGGTTTCGACAGTAATGACACGACAAAACTCTATTCCTTCCTCTGATGGCAAGTCTATGATCACTGCACTCATACCACTCTGGGATATGTGTAATCATAGATATGGAAAGGTATTCAAATATATAATTTATAACATTTGGCAAACATTTATTTATTTCTTATACAAAAAACACAAATAATTGCATTTAATTAAAATTAATTTTTACCATTTAATAGCTTTCGACTGATTTTGATTTGGACATTGATTCGGGTGTTTGTCGAGCTATGGATGATTTTAATGTTGGGGATCAGGTGACAATAATCAGAAATAATTTAATCGATTGTTGCACTAATATTCTCAAAGTTTTTTGTAAATTAATGAAATTTTGTCGTATTTTTGGTCAGATATTCATATACTACGGTTCGCGATCTAATGGAGAGTTTTTTGTTCACAACGGCTTCGTTTACAACGAAAATAGCACTGATTTCGTGCCTTTAAGACTAGGAATCAGTAGAAATGATTCGTTATATCAACATAAATATGATTTATGCAAAAGACTTGATCTAAACGTTTCCGGTGTTTATCGTCTCTACGCTAAGTGCCAACCAATTGATCAGAAATTGTTGGCATTTCTGCGTATTTTTCATTTCAATAAAGGTATTAATAATTAGTAATATTTTTTTATATTAATTAATGAATTATTTACTATTTTTCTAATAATTGTTTAGTTTATGCATTAATGAGTTTATTATAATAATCTGAATTTTAGATGAACTCGATTTTTGGATACAAAACGACAAAATTTCCGATATATTCACTCCTGATTGTCAACAATTAGTTGATTTAAATGAGAAAATTCAACTATTTTTGACGAATAGATCTCTTCTTCTATTGAGTGGTTATCCAAAAATCGAATCCGAAATCAAATACAATAATCAAAATATCGAACAATTAATTAAAAGTGAAATGAATTTACTTAAGAGTTATGTTTTATAACTTATTTAAATGACACCAAAATTCGAATGAATTGCAATAATTTATTGATTCAAATGAATGAATAATTAATTATTTATATAAACAGTTATTTCTAACAGAGCTTATGATTTATAATAACTTTGTTCTAAGTTTTTGCTTAAATGCTATTTACAGTATATTATATAATATAAGTTAAAAAATGTTGATATTATGAACACTAAAACTTAAATCTTGATTATTATTACGCTTTTTATTAAAAGAGAAAATAAGACAAAATTATTATAAACTTAGTTTACATTACATAACATTATTTTAAAATATATATACACTCAAGTCTCTATAAATTTACACTGTTGGGACCGAGTTTTAAAACATGTGAAATTAGAGATTATTTTTAAAAATAAAAAATTAAACTTTATATTAATAATTTAAAATAAAAGTTTGTTTTTTATAATTACATTGTTTTTGAGTTATAATTGAATTGATTTGATGTAGAGTTTTCATTTGTCTTAAATAAATTTTTTTTTTAAAGAACATAATAAACACGTTTTGTGAAAATATAGAGATCTATATCATATTATATGATTTGTTTGACAGTATTAGTGTGAAAGTGAAAATAAAGAGATGTGAAATTAGGCCTATTCTTTAACATTGGTCCCTAAATGGGCCATAGATTGGGGTGAAGTTAGGGAGAATGTGATATTATAGAGACTTGAGTGTACAATAAATAGAATAAGTTTTATGAATAATAATTTAGAAAAATTTGTTTAAACAGTTTATTAGAGAAGAGGCAAATAATAAGTTCAAATATAAACACAAACAAACAAACCAACAAGCAACAAGCAAACAACTATTAATATTGTTTGAAATACATAATAAAAATTTGAAAATTCTATAATAAATATAATTAGAAAATATTAATAAATGAATAATAGATTCAGACTTTCAAATGGTTTGGAGAGAAAGTATACTTCAATTGGTAGGCGTCGGCGACGAGTAGTCGGACCTCAGTCTCACTCCAGTGAAAAGTGGGTAAGTTCTGCAACAATAACATCAATCCCTGAAAATCCTTTTCTTGTAATAGATTTTTAGACCAAAATCGGAGAAAAGCCGCGCAAACGAACAAATGGAAAGCACTCGAAAACGGCGTTCCACTGCCCATTGTCCAGCTGTTGAAATCAGTCGCTTCACTCTCTTTCGGATTGATTGTCATGTTTTTCAAGTTGTTCGGCACCGGCAGAGCAGTCGTAGTGACTGCCCCTTCGGCTAAATACGTGTCCCAAAGGCGGACAATACAACGCAACGGTATTTCCCGAATCAATAGGTTATTCATCCACCGGAAGGCAAATTGCAAATACTGTACGGAATGCCTCTCCAGGTGCTCGTGAAGCACCCGATCCACTCTCGAGACCACAGACGACAAGAGGTGGACGAGTCGTTGTATGCCGGGCTGTGCGAACGTATAGTTGTCTTGAATAGAGTCCAGGAGTTTAGTGAACGACCAGAAGCTGTCGGCTTCGACGCCATTGAGTGTGTCTTCGGTGAGAGTCGAGACATCGAATGATTCGACTTTCGATAACGCGTTTCCCGGAATGAATTCGGACAGATAGGTGACGAAGAATGGGGTGACCAAGTCGTTCATCCCCTGCACGTAACCACTGGCCGGATGTCTGATCGACCAGATGTAGAGAATGCGTTCGAAGATTCCCTGAACTAAGTTCTGTTGGAATATCGAAATCAATGGTTGCATCCGAGGTATGTCGATATGGATCTGACGCCAAATCTCGTCGTTTTCCGCTCGAGAGTAGTAGTACTGTTGGACTAAATTCTGATATTCTGCGCGTTTTCGGTCCAATATCTGCACCCGTTTCGAGCGGACGACCGGCAGATAACCCAATAGTAGTTTCCAAGTGATCGGTCGGATCTGGTTCGGAATGCCGGCCCACGCGAGTGAACGCAATTGATTCAAATCCGTCACTTCGTCTTCGAATACAATTTTATTAAATTTGGCTAATTTTGGATCACTTTCGCCGATATTTTTCAGTTTTAAATTGGTTTTGTCGTCATTTGTAGTGTTTTTACTCAAAACAGGTTTTAATAGTTTCGATGTCGAAGGCTATCAATCGATATATTGGGGAAAACAAAATGTTCGCAAATATTAGTATTAATATTAATATTAATGTTTAGTTCAATCAATCAATTATTAAATTTATGTAAAATCCTTTCCAAACAGTTTTACATAAATTCTATAATAATTTGATTAATATTTATATTACATAAGAAGTCGAAAAAGAGGAACAAATAAATAAAAAATTCAGTCAAAAGACTAATTGAATTAACAATAAAATAATTAAAATTAAAAAATAGATATAATTGAAAAGTAAAGCAAAAACTGAATAAAACAATAGAAACGAAATGCAAAGGAATTACCGATTCTTTGATCAGAAGCGACGATATGTTGTTCGAGAGAATCGAATCGACATTCGATTGAATATAATTAGTATTAAATGCATTCAAGTTATTAGTATTGGTCTGAAGGCAGTCCTCAATCTTGGAATCCCAGGCGTCGTCACAACTGGCGGTAAAGACTTCAAAACTGGAAGAGTTGTTCCGCTTGTGCTGATTGAGCGCTCGGTTCGGAGCGGCAGAACCGGGCGTTTGGCCACTACTGCTCAGTTGTTTAGTCGGTGTTGTCATCGATGTGAGAGAACTAGTTCTTTGCTTTTGATGTCTAGTCTGTTGTGAATCACAACCCAATGATTGGCTTTTATTTGATCCGAAATTCATTGAATTGTTGTTATTCTTCATTATGACTCTTCCGGGAAATTTCGGGTTCGGGTTTGCGGCCAAACTCTGGCTATTAGTTCCGGTGCTATTCGTATTGGTATTATTAGTCGACCACTGCTTCCAAAATGTGGTATTCGTTGCACTCATTCCGAAGACCTGTCGAGACGTATAGACGTCGACTCACTTCCAATGTTTGCAATATTTTGTTATTAATTACCAAAACATTAGTCTTATATCAAATGTTAGTATTAAATGAAAAACTTGTGAATTATAGGCATTAATGATAATAAATGAATAAAATAATAATTAATTAATTAACAATTGGCACAAAACTAGAGATAACTTCAATAAAACACTTGTTTTTAAAACTATTATTAGTTTTTTGTCACAATTTTTCAATTGATATGAATTTTTATTTATTATGTTTTTCGCAGTTATTCTTTTATTTAGATTTAATTTTTATAATTTAATAATTATTTTCTAATTTTAATTAAATTTCCTTCAATTGAAGTCAAATTGAGTGAAAAATGGCAGAAATGATAGGAAATATACAGAAAACAGTGATTTGTGTTATGTATAGAAAGCGCATGTCTTTCGATATTTACGATATTTAACATTAAAAACCAATTCTCAAACAGATTTCAAAACACTTTTAAATTTTTGTTTTTGTTTTGTTTACAATATTCTCAAAACTAACAATATCTAAATTTTGTACTTTTATTGCAAATTCAAATACAATTCATAACTAAATTTGGTTTTTTATTTACTCTAATCTAATCTAAATCAAGTGTTTATTATCAATCAGAATCAAAAACTTTAAACTTTAAACCTCAGACTTAGGCTTAATTGTATGAATGTCTTCGAAGGGTTACCACAACTATGAAAGAGCCGTTAAAACGGCCGAAGACGAAGAGGAGGACCCATTGGAGACAATGCTCAACAGAACCGGTTGTAAAGAATTGCATTATTCACTACAAGTCAGTAGAGAATCACTTAATTAATCGATTAATTATTAATTAATTATTTGTTTTAATGTCCAATCGGAAGGACTGTATGGCAGAGCACAGGGATTGGCGTAAATGTCAGCAATTGGTCCAACAGTTCAAGGATTGTATGAAAGAATATGAGAAAAGGAAAGACTTATTACGAAAGGACGCAAAGACTTGAACTGAAAACACATATTCAAAGTGAAAGTCAACACTAGATGTTAGCAAAACTGAGTCTAAAACGTAATTTTAATTCAATATATTATTAAAACTGAATTGAATTCTAAAGTTTTAAAACAAATTTTTCTAATGAATGACATGAATGGCACGTAATTTAACTTATATTACATTAAAATTAATCAAAATATTTGGCAAAAACTACAAAAAATATGAATAAATTCAAAACTCCTTATAATGAGTTTAATTGTAAGTTATAATCGTTTTTGAATACTAATGGTATGAATAGGAGTTATGCCTTTATATCACATCTCAAGTGATTATCATATGAATAGCCATTAGATGTTTGGTTCGAATGATTTGCTCTAAAGTTAGTATTCGTGAAGTTATAGGTCTCCGAGTGTGCGATCGAACTGTCGTCGTAATACTCGAGCTCTTCAGTGTAGTCGACATCCGTCTGGTGCGTCAGGAAGTGGTGGTTCTGTCTGGTCGGCCACATCAGGTGCGTCACTATGGCGTAGGCCAGGAAGTCGGCCGCAGATGAAAAGCCTTTCAATTAAATCAGATTTTATTACAAGAGTTTGAGATTTGAAGTAAAGAAAGCGAATCGAATCGAATCGAATCAATACCAGAAATCAATTTATATCTCCACATGAGTTCGATCTGAAGAGCAACCATTGCCACGAGTGGCAAATGGACGAACCAGACCAGAATGCCGGCCCCAAAGTGCAGGTAGAACTTGAGTCGTCGCCCGTCCTGTTCCAACATCATTGACAAACGCAGTTCGTATAAGAACCACATCATTAGGATTACCCGAAAGGCCAGACTTATCCAACCCGGGAATGTGTGGTATTCGTCAATCTCTTCAATTTTATTAACGGATTTCTAAAATTAAAATATTTTTTGAAAACGTTTTTGCGTTTCGAATATAAATCCAATGAAAAGTATTGCAAACCTTAATCCAAATAAATAACGCGATTTCGATGATTATGTACAGAAGCCATGCGATGAATATCAATGGTTTTGCAGTTATTTCGGGTTTAGTTACTGGCCATCCCTTTCCGATTATGATTACGAATAGAATGAATAATGCCTTCAATAAACAATTCATTTATCAGTTATTACTAAAATACTCTAAAATAATAATAAAACTAAATCGAAATCTAATGAAATGATCAGAAATGAGTGCAAAAAGTGACCAAATATTTACCAAAGATAAAATCCTAATAATGTCGGCCACAGTATTCAATATTTCGAACCCCTGGCCGTCATGTGCGAACACAATCTTATGTAATCCGACGAAAAAATAGGACAAACAGTGCATCGATAGTGAAATTGTGAACAAATATGTCAGTAAATTACGAATCTTTTGGGAACTGAAGGCATAGAGTTGTGCAGTCGTTAGGATTATATAAAATATTATTAATAGTAAGTATAAGAGCAGGTCCTGATAGGGCAAACCACAACAAATATGAGATAAAAGTTCAAAAACTTTTGATTAAATTTAATTTATTGAAACCATTAGAGCACCTGTTGTTCAAACGAAAACTGGTGATCGAAATCGAGAGGTTTATTCGAGGCACTACTCGGGTGGCCATTCACTAACCAGACATCATATTTAAGAACCGAATTGTCATTAGAGCCGTCCGTCCACTCACACGACGTATTGGCCGAACTGTTCGATGACTTGAAGTCACGATTGCATGCGATTAGCAATAGAAACCAAAAGCTATTATAGAAATACAGACAAACAATAAATTATATTAAATTCAAATTGCAAGTATTTCTTGTCTTTGACTCGGTTTCGTACCCTAACATAAAACTGTTTGTCTGCTAAATATTTTTATACAAAACAATAACAATAATCAGTTGGTTAAACATAGTAAATGATTAATTTAATAAATCCGTTTAACCCGAATTTTATTCCAATTTCATTTTAATAGTTCAAAAATGTGTTTTAAATTTGTTTATAAAATAATTATGTTTTTAAACACTTTTTAAACATTATTCATACGATAACAAATGCAAACTATATTTTAAATAAAGTTTTGTATTTATCTGATTTTGATTTTAATTTTATACGTTTTTATATTAATTTTCTATGTTTTGTACAAATATACAATTTTTAAAAATTAGGAATCAAGCAAAATTAGTTGTCACCCCATTTTCCTAATCCCAAAATTCCTAATTATATTAAATAGAAATTGATATACAATTAGAGAAACAATTATTTAGTTTGTAAAGATGTTAATCTATTTTTGATTTAATAATAATTAACTATTTGTAAATTATTAATATCTTTTAATTAACAAGTTTAAAATATTATAACAAAATAGTATAACTAACTATAAATTTATAACTAATAGTATCAAAATGTCAAATAGATACAAAATGTTGAAAGTGTTTATTTTAATCATTAAATATTGGTTACATTTACTATTTTAACTGAATTAAAACTAATAAATTTACAAGCACATATTACAGTCTATCCCGGATATTATACAGAAGCTGTAAAATTAAACGATACAAAAATATAACTAAATGTTTCGTTTTTGTATCGTTTCCTTTTACAGCTTCTGTAAATCGCTCGGTACTGTAAAATTCGTTCACTATAGCGGAATTCACTATAAACAATTAAAATTCTATAATATATTTAAACTTGTATCAAAACGTTCACTATAAGCGGGTATTTACAATGAACGGGTTAACACTAAGCAGGATAGACCGTAAATATTTTAGAACATTATTTTATTTTTAGGAATTTTGGGATTTTTTCGTATAGTATTAGGAACTTTGGGATTAGGTTTTTTAGGACAAAATTTTTAGGATCTTTGGGATTAGAAATTTTGGAAATTAGAAAAAATGGGGTTGAACCCAAAATTAATATAGATACAAGTAAGTTTAAAATCAAAATCAGATAAACACAAAATTTTATTTAACAAATAGTTTGCATTTATTATCGTATTCATAAAATTTAAAAAAGGTTTAAATTAGAGCCTGATTTCGGTCGGGATTACAACTCCCGGTTCCCGACATATTAATCCCGGTTCCGGATTTAGGGTAAATTATATATAAAATTATGTATTTACTGAAAAATTTACATTTAACTCAGTTTTTATCACTTTTTATATACCAGACATTTAGATTTTCGGTCAATCCAGGGCAGAATAAGGATAGAACATTTTCCAAAAATGCTTAAAAACCTTAAAATTACTTAATTTTATTTTTAAAATTTAACTTTATTTAATTAAATTTAAACTAAATTTAAATTATCTGAATTTAAATAAACCATGGCACAAATTTAGGAAAATTTTCTAATTTTGCCATAAAATTCTAAAAATTTGCGAAACATCTTCACAGTCGGCAAATCAAGAGAGTAAACCTTATTGCGGACCAAATGCTAGGTAGGATAAATGCAAATTTTTAGAATTAGGAAACTTTTGGCTTATCTCCCTCCTCAATTTTTGTTATAAACTATAAACATTGTCTAAATTTAAATTTATTTATAATTTGATCAGTTTAAAACAAGAATTTTAAAAATCATTTCAACACATGATTTGAGGTTACATTTAATGCCTGAATAAAACTATTGTCAGTTTTTATTGTATTAAAGTCTGACTTACTTTACTAAACCATTATTTTAAACTAATTTAAATTTGTATTATAATAAATTTATATTATTATTAAAAATATTCAAATTCGGGACTCGACCGGGATTCCCGACTTATTTAGGTCGGGATCGGGAGTAGCAATCCCGAGTCGGGATCGGGATTCCCGACTCTCGAGATCGACTTCTAGTTTAAATATAAACTTTTTTGTAAACAATTATTGGAATAACAATTAAACCATTATTAAATTGCAATAAAATTCCGGTAAACAGATTTATTAAATTAATTATTTACTGGATTTAACTAGCTCATTTGACGATACAAGAACTGATTAAGTGATGTATAAAAATTAATCTTTAGATTAAAACAATAAATTTTTTTAAACAGTTTTATTCTGAGGGACTTCCCCGGGTCAATTGTTTTTGAAATACATAAACTATTTTCAGACAAAAAGAAAACTCAATTTTTTCATTAATGTTTGAAAGAATGTTTTGAATCAAAGGTTTTGTCGAGAAACTTAATTCTATAAAATTCCTCAATTTATTTGTCAAAAAAAACGATTAAAACTAAATTATGGTTTACTTGTAAACCATTTGAGCATAAGATTCGCAACAAAATAAAGTCTAAAATAAAATTTAATGTTTTTAATATAATTAACATTTTAGTTAGTTTTTAGATGGATTGCTGATTGTCTTGCTAAATTTTGTTAAACATAATTATAAATTTGCAAATTAATTGTTAAAAATAAAGATCTAAGTCACTTAGTTTGAATTTGCATTTGGTTAAAATAAACTACAGTACTGTTCCTGAAATTCGAAAGTAATGTGAATTTTGTTGTTAAATAAAATTTTATTGCAGGATGGCTTGTATATTTTTAATGATTAAATAAAAATTTATATTGATATTCAACTTGAAATAAATAAAACTTTTTCTTTTAAAATCTGTGTTTATATAAAATATTTTGATTAAAAGCCAAAGTTTAAAATAAAGAATAAATTTATTAAAATTTACTAAAATAAAATGAGCAAGTACTGATTTTTAAAAGTTTTTATATCAACTTTTGTAATTTTTACGTTTAAAACTTAAATATGAATATAATTTTGATTTTATTTAGAATTAAAGTTTAAAAATAAAATGTACAAGCTAAACAATTTAGAAGTTTGCTTTAAATAGCAAAATTCAACATTACTTTCAAATTTCAGGAACAGTAATTTACTAAACTTGTCAAAAAATACTTTTTAAAACCAAAACATATGATAATTGCCAAAAATATTTTATATTGAAAATATATTAAAATATAAAAACACTTAAATAAAACAAGTATATTACGACTAAACGATCAAAATTAAATTAACATATCACTATATAATACTTTAAATAGTGTTCTTAATCAATTGCAATCTGGCAAGATAAATAGCTAAATAATTTCTTATCAGAATTTGATTTGGGAGATTAAATAAATTGTAATGTAAAACGTGCGTGATAATATAATTTTCATAAAAAGTTAATTAGGAAATTTATGAAAAAATAATATATAATCAAAGTAAAATTTTAAAACATTTAAACTGATAATCTAAAGGGATAGCAAAGCATAGTTAAAAATTGAGATACAGTATACCAGGAATTCATAAGAGAAAGTTAACCAAAAAATGTCCTTCCTAATTTTGAAAATTGGCATTTATCCCCTTATCCCCTCTAACATTTGGTCTGCCCAAAGGTACCCCCTCTACGATTTGTTGGCCGCCGGAGTCATTTTTGAGTTATTAGAAATTTGCCCTAAATTGGTGCTAAATTCAGTTTAAAATAGTTAAATATATGAGTTCTTTAAGCGTTTTTAAAAATGCCTGCCCTCATCTGCCCCGGAATGGGCAGACCTTATGAATGTGTGGAATATATTGTGAGTATTGCTAATATAATTAATTGGTTTTAAATCAAACATAAATGTGATATAAAATAGTATAATATGCGTGACTGCTATACATATGAAAAATACGTCATTCGCAGTGCATCTTAAACAGAATATTATAAATTAGATTTATTTAATGCAATAATATATAGATTTGGAATTTTCTCAGAAAAAGCTAATATTCTAATATTCTCTCAAATTTCTAAATACAGTATTTATTCAAATATAGAAAAACGTATTAATTTATATAACTGTCATGGACCATTTGCTTAAATATAGATTATAGTCTATAAAAGCAATACTTTAAAAATGATTTAAATTGACTTAAAATATAAATAATAATTGTTTATCGAAATAGTCTAAATCAGATAAAGATATAAAAATATATCCGAGACAAGTGTACAAGATAAACTTTATAAGAACATGACGCTATACATGTATATGAGGCAATATAAGGAAGGCAATACAATTCCGGTGCAAATAAATTTAATCTATATTTAAAACAAATAAAAATTACTCAAAACTAAAGAATAATCTGATTCTGAAATTCTGATACCATTAGTCAATGCTTTGATCGAAGAGAATATGACATTAAATAAAGATTTAGTTTACGATTAAGTCAAACAAAAATCAATTTCTAATAAATCGGTAAATAATTCTTTGAATTCGATGACTCATTAAATATATAGTTCAGTGACTGTTCCTCAAAGTTTAGGTTAGAGTTGAATAAATTAATAAAGTGTTGAGTTTTTAGTAATACTGAAGTTAACAGCTGTGAGTGAGGGCACAGGTAGGGCACGGAAGGAAGAGACGATACATTGAGAAGAGAAAAGGATGTGTGATATAGAGATGGGAATAGGAAGAGCATGAGCATGGAAATAGGGAATGGTGCTAATTTGATTGAAATGGTGGTGAAGGTGATAGTGGTGGTGGTGTACATACGTGGGCTCCTTCTGGTCCTCAATCACATAAGTGAACTGATAGTTCTGAACGATTTGTGAGCTCTTGGCGGCGCCATCACAGAGAGCGCCGTCAATACAGGGCACGTATCGGATAATATCGATTTGGTTTCGATTATTACAGTTCTGGTCGTAAGCCTTGGCGTCGATTATATCGAAAACAGGTTCACAATAACCGCTCTTCAGATTCGTTTGATTAGTATTCTTATCAATGGCTTTGCGATCAGTTTTGCGATTATTATAAGTGCTATAAATCTGTAGAAAGAGCTGACGATTAACCAAAACTAATGCACTTGTCTTCGACCGAAGCGTCTTCTCGTTCGGCGCCAAATGTTTGGTCACATTCCCGAACACATAACCATAACTGTCCTCTTTGTGGTGAGTGTCAGACTTGCCTACACCGAACCGAGCGATCACCTGAACCACAACCGATCACCAAAAGGAATCAATTAATCAGTTTTACATAAATATTCAAATATCAAAACAAATGACAATTCAATACAATTTATCGATTCTTAGTCTTAGATATCAATATTAATTAAACAATACCTTTAGTGGATCTGCTGATGGACTCCAGACGCCATTCACGTGAAGACCAACACATTTGTCAATAAATAAATGAATTAATATTATTAATAATTGCGTCGAAAATGTTAACAATTTTTTGGCATTTATTAACATTTTTGTTAAATTCAAAAATATAAACAATAATAATAAAGACGTAAAACAAAAATTCAATTTCAAAACTAAATTAAATAAATGACTAATCGATTGCTTATTATTTAAAATCCAGTTTTCGTTAGCAATCAAAGTGTTGACACATTTTAAAAAAACAATTAATAATTAACAATAAAACCAAACAAAATATTAATACGTTTTCAATAATTAAGGAAAAACTGATTTTGAAAAACACATTAAATATTGTAAATAATTACTGTTTAACATAAATATAATTATAATTATTATTGAATAAACATATTGATTTAAATTTAAATTATTAATCATTCAATTGGTTAGTCGATTGAAATCAATTTATCAATGAATTAAATGATAAAACAGTTTTACTCTAATTTAAAGTCAATGTAAAACTAAAGTAACTCTAAGTGAGAAATAGTTGTAATTTTAAGGCATTTTATGTATTTTTAACCACAGTTTTGCTCTTTATGTCACTCTTACCATATGTTTTGTCTCTAACTTATAGATAGCGTTACGTCTCGTTTCAACTACAATAAGCAGAGATGCATTCAGTTTCAAAGTTCAAAATAATTGCCTAAGGTACTTTTACTATTTAGTTTTAAAATGTAAAATTGGCATATCTGTAATGTCCTACAAGGTTAGTTTTGGCACATTGCAAATACACTGTTTTTATAAGTTTAATAAGCAGATATTTGTTAGTAACAGTTTTTTAAACTATGAAACTTATAGCAGCTAAGACAATCTGTACATATAACACTAAATCTTTTGAATACTTTTCGTTTCTTTCGTATTAATATTATTTATTTTTCTATTCGCAAGAAATTGTATTAAGTATTGGCAATTAAACAAAATAATAATTTTTTTAAATTTATTATTCAATAAAAATAAATAATTGCTTCACTGATTCATTCTATTCTATTATTACTTTCGATGTACACTATAAATAAGTAATATATTAACATGCAACAAGCAAATCAGTAACACTTTTTTAGCCAACTGACGATTGAGTGAAAGGCATTTGCTTTGCTTTTGCTATTTTCAATATTTATGTCATTTTTCGTTTTCCAATCAACTATTCAATATTTTTCGGTAACTGACTGTCAGATAGAAAACATGTTATAAATCAATATTTGCTTAACTTAATAAAATGTGTTTAAATATAAAATAAAAAAATCAATATAGATTTGATTTTTTTTTCTGTAATCATATATTTAGAAATAAAAGCAAGTAAAAACAAATACCAATTATTTTATTCAAAAAGATTTAAATTATAATTTCCGAAAACTTATGTTATAATTTGTAAGCAATTAAAAACCGATTATCTTCATAGTTTATAACAGTTAGGCAACAATGGCCTCAATTTTTGTTTCTATGCTTAACATTAGACACATTTCATGACTCATGAGTTCGTTATTCCGAAACTCTTTTGCACTTTCCTTATAATCGAAAAAGAGTTAAAACCAGGGATTGAGAGGGGAAGGAATCAGTCAAAGGGATTTTCACATTTTAAAAATTAAACCTTCTAAATTTTGAAGGACAAGGAATTCCCCTAAAAACTTACCGACCTCTTTAGGGTCTAAATTCAGTTTTAAAAAATATATTGTATTATATAGCACATTTTAATAATTAAAAAAAATTCTCTTTCCTAACCCCCTAACCCCTGGATCGCTGAAACTTATGAATCTCTGGTTAAGTATTTTATTTGAGTTTATTTTCAGATAATTATTTAAATTGTATTAATTATTTTGATTAACATTCAAATAGGAAACAGAGAGTTAATAGTTTGAGAAAAAGATTAGATTTGTATTAATAGATTAATAACATCCAGACATAAAGGGAGGCATTTGTTCTAAAAAGAAAGTTATTAATAATCTCAGAGATTATTAAAATTAAACATTTTAATAAGGAAGTAAAACATTGCTACCAAAACATTATCAATAATCTGTTTTAGTTTTAAATTTTTATTTAATATAACTTATGTTTTTAAATTTATAAATTATTATGATAAAATAAAATACAGTTAGCCATATTCAAAAAGGGACACGAATTTTGCAATTTAAACAAACTTGTAAATAGTTTCGCTTGTACATTTTATGTTTAAATTTTTGTTTTAGATAAAATAATAATTATAATCATATTTAAACTTTCTAAGTCTAAATTACAAAAGTTTTTTATTAAAAATTTTATAATCAATATTAAACTCGAGTTAGATGAATATAAATAAATATTAATTAGTTAATTTAAAACTTAGAATCATTTAATTTATTTATTATTTTAAACTTTTGTTTTAAGTCAAAATAATTTATATAAATTCAAGTTTTAAAAATATCATATTTTCACTTATTTTAAGTTGAATAGCAAAACAAAATATTAATTAATCATTAAAAATATACAAGTTATTCTTTCATAAAATTTGATCTAATAGCAAACTTCGTGTCCCTTTTTGAATATGCCTACCTGTACATTTTTAAATAAAATAAACTTATTTTTAACTTTATACAGTTTACTGTACACAGTCAATATCAACATATAAATTATTTAAATATTTAATTGATTTACAAAAAACAGATTGATCACACTACATTAATATTTAGAAAGCCTATTTAGTCACGAGAGTATTAAATTTATGCTTTATATCATTTGTTAATTCATAAAAAATTTTAATTTTTTTAATATTTATAATCTTGATTATCTGAGGTTTAAAATCAAATTATAGTATTTTACATTAATGAGTAAAGAATAAATTATAAATATTGAGTTGTTTGACCTGAAAAACTAAAAATTGTTTCTTAAGTTGTTCAAATTTATAAATTACCCTATCTATATATTTAGCTATTAAGCAGAGATTGAGAAGATCGGCCGATCCAAGGGGGATCAGAGAGGGTCTTTAAAAAAATTTGACAAAAACCTAGGGTGAGGGGGGTATCAGGGGAGGGATTTTTTCAAAAACGCTCAAAAACCCCATATATTTATAATAAAAATTTCCCCAATTTAACTGGATTTAAAACGGATTTAGTACCAATTCAGGGAAAATATCCTAATTTTGGTCAGAAAACCCGAAAAATTTGCAAGGCGCCTTTAGCGACCGGCAAAATGTTAAAAGGTGGGTATATTTTCGCGGACTAAATGCTAGGAAGGGGGGGGGTAAATTCAAATTTTCAAAATCAGGGGGGTTTTGGCTGATTCACCCTTCTCAATTTTTACTTGCCATATGGAATAATAAATGATTCAATTTTTACTTGATAGAATATTATTTTAAAAACATTAAATTAAAAATTGATAATTATATTACAGATAATAATTTATTTTAACAAAATATTTATTGATATAAATCAAGGATTCATAGGAGGGATTAGTAAAAAAATTCTCGCTGATTTGGAAAACTGGAGTTTATCCCGCTTATTTTTTAGCATAATCCAAGCATTTGGTACTCACTCTCAAAGACTTAATTCACGCTCAAAGATACCTTCTACAATTTGCCTACCACCGAAAGCGGTCGGCAAATTTTTAACTTTTTTGTCAGGTTAAAATGGTGTTAAATGTAGTTTAAATTGAGTTAAATTAACTAAAATTAGTTTAAATTCGGTTTAAATCTAATTAAATTGAGTATATTTTTATTATAAATGCATGGGTTTTAAACGTTTAAAAAATCATTTCCTAGGTTTTTAGCCAATTTGTTGGAAAAAATTTCTCCCCTGATCCCTCTTAATCGGCCGATCTTATAAATATTTAATATAAATACTAAATAAATAATTAATGTTTGCAATTTATTTTAGTGCATATAAGTAATATTACTAAAATAAATTTAATTATAATAATTCTGCAATTAATTAAATATTATTTAATTTGTATTAAAATAATCAAAAAAGAGATAATAAAAAAATTTACATTTGTAAAAATTTATTATAACACAAGAATTTACATAGACAATAAGGTTATAAAATTTTTTTAATATTAATTTTTTTTCTTGTAAAACCTAGTTTTTGCTTTTATAAAATAACACAAGTAAAAACTAATTATATATAAATTAAAAAATTGATTAAGTTTATTAAATTGACATTTACAGCTTAAACAAATTCTCAACTTATTTTCAATGCATTTTTTTGTTGAATAAAATAACTATTTTGATAATAATTTGTTAATTAGTTATTGTTTTATTTTTAAATTATTTGATAATTTCTAATGAAAATAATTCAAATGTTTGTAAATTAAAAATATTTTAAACAATATATATTTTTAATCGATTTTATTTCAAAAATAATAATAAATCGAACAATTTATTTAATACAAAATTTAATATTTTTTAAAACAATTGAATTAATTGTTTTAAAAGATATTTGTCTAACAGCTAATTCATCAAAATTTTGTCAAGGAGATTTTTAATTGTAAAAATATGGTAATTAAAAAATTTGATTATAAATAATTTAGGAATTTTTGGAAAAGATTTTTAAAATATTATTTAGTAATTATGAAAATATAATTATAAATCCGAATCTGGAGATTCAAGCTTTTGCCATATTAAACTTTTAAAAAATTGTTGGCATTTAATCTCGTTATAGACATTCCGTTTAAATCCAAGTCTTTGTTCTGGAATCTAGAGTTCAATTTTGATTAAATATACATTTGTTTTCAAAATTATAAATTAATTTATATTGTGTTTGACTTACGACTACTAAGATTTGTTTTAAAAGTTTTTGAGCGCTTATTGATTCGATATTTGTTAATATTTTCGGTATACTATCAAAAACTGACAAAAACACAGAAATAGAAATTTAAGGCATTTTTAATTCGAAATAATATATTAATATCGAATTACCTTTCAATAGGATCTCTGTATTAATATCATTGTCTTCTGTTATTTGTTTTTTATCACAATATATGTCGAGCGGAGTGTTTCCCAAAAGCATCTCAATTAGGATAATAGCGAATGACCACCAATCGGCCTCTTTTCCATACTCTTTGCCCTTTAAGATAAAATATTTCAATTAAACAACAACAACAACAACACTACAACAACACTACAACACAACAACAACAACTGATTTGATTGTTTTAGTAAGAGAAAGAGAGAGCACCTGAACTATTTCTGGCGCCAAATAACTGCATTCGCCGAATGGTCTGCAACTGAATTGGCAAACCTTTGCGCTCTCGAAGTCGCAGAGTCTGAGTCGACCACATTTCTCAATGAGGACACAGTCGGGTGAGAGGCCTCTGTGCAGAATGCCATTCAGATGCAAATAATTCAAACCGATCATCAACTGTCCGCTCAGGTATTTCACCACATCTTCAGGCAGTGGAGCACTTTTGATGACTACCCCCAGAGAGACGGCGTCTCTGATATAGTCGGATACAAAACAATAGGCGGCCTCAGTCTCGAAGAAGCCCTTCAGAGATGTGGTGTAAGGATGGGCCGACACTTTCTGCCAGACCAGGCGCTCGTTCATCACTGACTTCCAGCCCCAACTCGTTTTTCTCATCTGTGCCTTCCATACGATTTTCATAACTCCGTCTTCACTAGTCTTGTTGTGAGTGATAACATGACAATTAGCGTATTTGCTGCCGTAGTCCGACCCCAATACCCGCTCTATCTTCGTCTGTTGTCGCGACCAAATACTATAACTTAAATCCATTTGAATTGTGCCAACACTTTCATCACTGGCCTAAATACAGGAGAGGGGCACAGGAGAGCAAAATATAATATATGACTTATTTAGCTTAGCTATACATTCGAAGTCAAGAAATTCTTATTCTTCAGATTAACTGAATAAGTCTGTGCTCTACAAACACATATAAAATACTGATTATTACTAAAAATTCTGACATTGCTAGTCAGTTATGTTATAATAATTGGTAAATCAATAAAACAAGAGTTTGCAAACAAATTTAATTAAATAATTTCGAATTAATACCAATTTATCCCAATCTATAGATGCAAAAAACGGATGATCTTGGATACATTTAATTCCAGTCTCTTTATGCCATTTGAGACGTTTATTTGGGTCCTATTTCAGTAAAATATAATTTTTTATTTATAAGCAATAGAACTAATGCTTTATAATCAAAGGATAAGTTTTACTGATAGTTAAATAAATTATTATTACTTTTTCGAGAAATGCCGACAAAATATTAAAAGCATTTTTGGTTAAGTGTTGTGGATATTCAATAGGAGATCGAATAATGTCTGAAATAAGTTTAAAAATAAAATAATTATTTATTACATTAAGCCATTGATATATAATACAGTATTATTGTCTGTACTGCAAAAATACTGTAGAATAAAGTATTTATTAGACAAACCTTCAATCGCTTCCTTACAGCTCTCTTTCGAAATGTCTCTAAACAATGATTGTATGGAATTGTGTGGAGAAAGCAATACCTTTCCAGTCATCATCTGATAGAGACAACAGCCCACAGACCACCAGTCAGAGGCTGGTTCTGATTGTTGAATCAGTTAAGCAATGATTGAAATTAATTATTGATTTAGTCATTGAATTACAGTTACCATAAGAGTCTCCTTTTAATATTTCTGGCGCTATAAACGGATATTTGAGTCGTTTTATAACTTCCAATTCAAAAGCACAGCCTCTTTGCTAATCAAAAAAAGTATTAATTTATTAATTTTTTATCTTCCCAAAACATTTATTATATTTTAGTTAGAATTTTATGAAAACAATATAATTAAAAATATGCTTTCATTTGGAAAATATTCTATAAAATACTAATAAATTTTATAAAAGCTTTTAACGAAAAAAAATTTTTGAAATTATTTTCTAAGTAATGCATTGAAAAAATCAATTTATTATAAAAAGTATAGTTAATAAAAAATAATTTATTGTCTATTAAACTGTGCCAAAAGTCTAATAAATTTTTTTCCAAACTCAAAGGTTAGTCAATTTTAAAAGTAAAACAAATAAAACATTTTTAAAAATATTAATTAAATCAATTTATAATTCAATGTCAAAAGTGAGACACGTTTTTATGAGTCTATAATTGGATCAATCGAATGGAATGTCAAGGAAGCAAACCTTGCAAGAGCTCAAATCGGTGATTCTGGCTCTGCCTCTCCAGTCCAGGGCTATTTGGTCCGGATTGAGACATCTGTGGACAATACCATTTGAGTGAAGTCGAGATACCGACAGAACAATCTGAGCCCCAATCGTATAGACATCACTTTCCTGAAGAGGTCCGTTGTCTGAAATCAATTGCTTGAGTGATATATATGGAATGTCTTCAGTTAAAGGACATGATCTGATCATTAGAATACGACAAAACAAGCCATAATTAGACATTAATTATATGTTTTATATTTAAAAATTTTATAATTTTATATAAAATTTGAAATAAATTTGACTAAAACTCAATAATTGATTAAATTTTTAGTTTTCTAACATTTAATTTCAAAGATAATACAGTATTAATAATAAGTTTGTTTTTATCATCAAATTCGAAGTACTTACGGGGTTTTCCAAATTAGATTTATTTGTATATATTATATATATTGATATATAAAGTGTTTTATTTAACAAAAATCTATAATTATATACAAGAGAACTAACCTGTTCTCAAGTTCAACGCTTCCGAATATCGGGTGAAAGTTTGGATGCATTGACACCACTCTATTCCAACTGTACTTTTGGTTTTGCTGTTTCTGGAGTTCACTTTTGCAACTCTACAGATGTTGAACAAAAAATTGATTTATTTTTGATTTGATTTTTCGAACTAATTACGGATGACTTTTTGCAAAGAGATTTTTTGAACAGTTAATCAAAATTAATAATTAGTTGACTTAAACCAGAACAGAAGGATGCTGAATAAATATTACCAATTATATATATTGTCAATTTGGATTGCTAGAAATTTCACTGGCATTAAGTCAAACACACGAATATACAGACATTACTGTTGATATATTTATATATTTTATTAATTCAAGGAAAAACCAACGAAAAAAGTTTTATTTTTCCACTTTTAATCAAATTCCAAATAAATATAACAAATATTATATGTATTTTATGTTTGAATATAAAATAAAGGGAAAAATACTTTTATGTTTTATTCGAATATATGAGATATATTGTCGATTAAACAAAATATAAAGTTTTTATTAACAATAAAATGTTTGATGTGAATTTGCAACATCCAAAAACTAACAGTTATTTAGCAATTCTATGGTTAGCTCTAGTCGTCAGCTCAACATATTGTGTGCTTTTGCAGAATCGAGTCGCTCGAACATTGGGTTATATATCTGTTATATACAGTATACTCAAGAGTTAGAGTCAGAGTCAGACAGATTTCAACACAGACTCAATGGAGACTCAATTTTAGCTCAGGTTAGAGCTTCTGTACTGTTAGTTCAAAACAATGCAATACATGTTTTGCATTATAATCAAAATATAATTATTCTCATTACAAAATTGCTTTTAATGATTAGTCAAAATTTCATATTTAACTTGAAATAAATTAAATTATCATTTTAAACATGTCAGCTAGACAATTTAGGGAAAATCAAGAAAGAATTTTCTGACTTAGCCAAGAACCTCGGTGATCAGGGGTTCTTTCAAATGTTAAAAATTAATATAATAATGCTATTTAACTAAATTTAAACTGAATTTAGTATTAATTTAGAAAAAATGTTCTAATATTGGTCATAAAATTAATTTTTTTATAAAGTATAACGACTTTTTATAAACACAATGCTAGGAAAGATTAATGTTTATTTTTAACAATTAAGAAAATTTTTACTTGATTTCTCCTTTGACTTTCTGATTTATATAAATTAATTTTACAAAAACAAAAGTTTAAATAAAAAATAAATGACTTTACATTATATTGGTTATTTTCATATTAAAAGTAATATTTAAAATTTGAATATATAGCTTTTGCCAAAATTATTTGAATAATATAAAACTATTTTGCATAACAGTTTAAATTAATTTTTGCATTATGAAATTTTAAAATTTTAATTTTTTAAAATAAATTATATATTGTTAATGTTATTTTAAAATTTTATGCTTTGTTTAAAAAATCAGAGAATTATATATATAAAAAAAATTAAGTAGTACAAAATGCAATTTGTTGAAAATAAAATTAAAATTAAAAAAATTGATTAGATTCTAGTTAATACTCAAAGTAGAAATTGATTAAATTTTAGTGTTAATATTTTGAATATACTTTGTTTAAATTTAACAAAATAAACTTTTGATTTATTTATGCAGAAACAAACAAGAGTTGCTATTTAAAAGTTTTTTCTAATTTATGCAAAAGAAATTTTAAAATTAAAATTAATCTATTTTTATGTTGCTTTGTATACTAGCAAAAAATTGATTTTAGTTTTTATAATTTTATATATTTCTTTATGTTCAACAAGTGTTAAAATTAAAATTTAAAAGTAAAATGTACAGGCTAATCCATATAATTTAGTTGCCAATTAAGATTTAAGCTGCTTTCTGTTTTGTAGGAACAGTATAACTGTTTTAATATATGAGTAACTGAATAGTATGCGATGTATGAGAAGGAAGACGTAGTATGTTTGGGTTGGATGACGAGGTATTCCCTGTTTTAAGCAGTTTTATGGATGTAATGCGAAAAAGGTTGCGCACAGTGAGAGGTTGCCAACAGAACTGCAATCAAATTAATTGAATACATCTTTTTTCATCTCATGTTCTAATCGGAAGGAAAAATATTTTTTATGTTAAACTAAATGATTCTATTTTCTGACTAGCTGATATTTAAATAGCATAAACATAAACATTATATTTGTATATCTTTAGCAAATTGTGTTTATTCTAAAAACTGGTCTATTCTTATGTTGATTTGAAGACTGTTTTTTGTATTCCTAATTAAATTAATACACAATTTAGATCCAAATCTTGAGTTTATTATTTTTATTGCGCTAAAAAGCTACATATGTTTAATGTAAGTCTCAGTTATTTTGTTAATAATTGCAAAATAATTCAAACTCGAGTCAAATCTAGTAAAAAGGATTGAGAATCGGTCGAGCGGTCGAGTTCCTGATTGTACATAACTGGGTTCAACACAAGTTTCATAGACCTAAATGAATGATCGCTTTAAATGTTAATTAGAATTTCTGAAAGGATTCAATGATAAGGTTCTGTTATTAATAAAGAGGAAAATTTTGAATTTATATTACTTTACAATCTAAGCGTATGACCGGATTAGTTGCTAACCAAAAAATAATGGCTTTTATATTATTATTATTCGATTTTATATTAACTATAAATTTGAAAATTATTAAACAAATATTGATTTTCATAAATATTTGTATGAAATTGAATTTCATTTCTAATTTATATTTCAAAACCATAAACATTACAAAGTTTTCGAATATAATTTGTCAGTATTTTGTTGACATATTCCCATACAGTAGTTTGAAACGAGAAAAAATAAGCTGAAGCTTATGTAAGCAACTATTAAATTAGATTTGATTAAATGAATGGGCAGTTTATTTTTAGTTAGATAGCAAACGTCCTAAAACGCATTACTCAAATGTAGGCTTTCTCTTGGGCTAACAAGTACAGAGCCTAATAAAAAGCATAAAGGCACATTTTCAATGGTTATTTTTTATTTAAAATAATTAATATACAAAATATTTATTCAATATGTAATACAGGGATTCTGAAGGGGGGGGGGTCAGCCAAACCCCCCCTGATTTTGAAAATTGGGATTTATCCCCCCTAGTATTTGGTACGCAAAAAGGTACCCCCCCTCAACTTTTTGACCAAAATTAGCTAATTTTCCATAAATTGGTGCTAAATATAATTTAAATCCAGTTTAACTGCAGTTAAATTAGGCAAAATTTCATCATAAATATATGGGTTTTTTGAAAAATTCTTCCCCTGGTCCCCCCTAGGTTTTTGGCCAAAAATTTTAGAAAAATCCCCTTCCCTGATCCCTCCCCTGGATCGTCTGACCTTCTGAATCTCTGATGTAATTACATATTTAAATAAATTTTAAAAAACATTTTAGGGCTATGACTGCATTGCATTATTTATTAGTTATTGAAAAAATTAATTTCAGTCTCTTTTTAAAACTTTTTTTAGATTTGAAAATGTCTCAAAATTTAAATAACATTTGCTTGAGATCACTCCAAAGCAAGCAAATTGCGCGGCATTTGGACCTTTAGAATCCATTTTTAAAAATAAACTTAATTTTAGTGATCGAGTAGGTCGGCCGATCCAGGGGGAATTTTTCAAAAACTCTCAAAAAACCTATATATTTATGATAAAATTTAACTTAATTTAACTGGATTTAAACTAAATGTAGTTAATTTAACTAGATTTAAACCGGATTTAACACCAATTTAGAGAAATTTCCCCGGTATTGGTCAAAAACTTCAAAAAAGTCGAGGGGGTACCTTTACGCGGACCAAATGCTAGGGGGGATAAATCCCAATTTTCAAAATTAGAGGGAGGTTTGGCTGATCCTTCCTTCTCGATCTTTGCTTAATTTTTAAATTTATAAAAGTTGTACTAAACCAAAAATTGTAAGAAAAGGCCAAATTCTTCTGATTTATAAATATATTTCTTAATTAGATTAATAGTATTTTTTTAAAACATTGATATTATTCTTTATTAATTCACTAATAAGCTATCATTCTAACAACCTGAGACCTAAATAAATCCGAAAGTGGTAATCAATAATTAGGCTAACTCTATCTCTTCCTATATTTGTTTTATAAATTAAGTTTAATTACATCAATAGAGGAAAGTCCAATAATTAATTTGTTATATTATTGATAAATATCTGTAAATTTAATCAAAAGTTATTAAGTTACGAAGATGCGCCTTCATGCTATTGATTAGTCTTTGTACAAAGTCTAACTAATTACATTGAACATATTTTGTGAACTGTTTTTTACTGTATATTCAACACTTTTTATTTCAACTTTTATTTTCATATAATTTTTGTGGTATTTTAGTGATTGAATGCACAGAATATTATATATTTATTCTGAATATGAGCTAAGTATAGCAAACAATAAATGACTTAAATATTATATAAACATAGCATTACATATATATACTGTATATTTCAAATCAATAGAAAACTCAATATCAATTAAGTTTTTGACGCAAATAATGAGGCTATAAATTATAATTGAAAAACATATTCTGAAAAATATTTACCCAAAAAATGCTAATTTCTCAATAGATTGGGTGAAGCAAAACATGTTGAATCAAATTTGTATTCTGTCTACAGATTCAGATTGAATGACGACATTACCGCTGCGTCACTCAATTCTGATGTCACATAGCTTTGACAGACTCTGAGTCAACAATTATATTGATTTAATTTTATATCCGAATACTCGGAATACGATTTTTTTAGAAAATAAAATCCTCATCACTAGAGATGCGCTTAGCACAATGGAGAGTTAAGTTAATTGTTAAAAATTTGACTATTTAATCTTAAAAAATGAGTATTATTTAAAAACCATTTGATAGTTTTTTTGCAAAGTGAAATGTAAAGATATTTAATTATAAAAAACAAATGAAATATTTTACTGTATTTGATAATATTTTACAACAATTTATACATTTAAAACTAAGTACAGTATTAATGATTTACAGATTTGTAGATTTTTTACTAAAATTAGTTATTATTATTTTTTAATTTGCAATAAAATGTATCTAGTTTCATTTCCAATTTGATTTTACTGTTACTTAAAATTATATATATATATATATATATATTAAATGTTTAGCAAAATAATCTATTCGTGATTATTTAATATTTTGCTTATTTTATCTATTATTTAGTGTTAGAGTAATAGTAATCAATGTTAAAAATTAAAACTGATTTTATCAAAATGTAAAACACTTTAGTTTTTATTCTCGAACTAAATGTATTTTTACTTTTAATTAGTACTGTATTTATATTTTTACTAATAAATTATATCAATATTTTGTTTAATAAATATTTTTCTTATTCCTTATTATATACAGTATTAATAAAATATTATTGTATTATATAATAATATTAATATATTTATTCTATTCAAGATTATAAAAAGTAAACATTTTTACCAAGGAAAATGTACTAAACCCATGGCCAAATAATTAAAAGCTAATTTAAAATATATATAAGTAATTAAAATATTTGTTAAATTTTGCAAAATTAGAAATTGTGCACATAGTAAAACATTGCGGTCGGCAAAAATATTTTAGATTTTTAGACAAAATTAGAACATTTTTTAAAAACAGTGCTAAACCTTGTTTAAATTCAGTTAAATTTATTCTAAATCCGAGTTAACTTAAGTTAAATTGAGTTAAAATTTAAGAATAATTAAATAATTTTATTAAAAATATTAAGCGTTAGAAAAGATTTCTCTCCACTTCTCTACCCCTTTAGATTGCCTGAACTTTTCAATCAGTTGTTTTAATTCTAAATGTGCTATTTGTAAGTATAATTATCTTTTGCTATAATATAAAAACAAACTCGTTAAAAATTTTAGTTTTTAAAAATAAAACAAACTTTAAATTTTATAAAAGAAAAATTTATTAACTTATTAATTTAAACTTTAATATACTGTACTATGTACGAGAAACCCACTTACCTGGATGGTGTATTACTATAAAATTCAAGTAGACTATTTTGAAACGTTTTTATATGGTTATCGACTAATTAGTTGTTTAAAATCAGAGAACTATTATTACAACTGTATTATTATAATAAATGTCTTTGTGTTGCACTGTCGGCAAAGTTTAACCAAAAGTTTGTTTTACATCTATTTTAGTGCAACAAATAAACCATAAAATGGCAATAATAATAAAATAATAATATCAATAATTTTTTGCAATAGTATTTAATAAACCAAAGACTAAAGACCTCAAAAATACAAACAGCTATTGCTTGTGATTACACAACTGTAATAAATGTTAAGATTTACCGCTTTTAAGGGTTTTTGTATAAAAATAAATTTAAGTTTAGTTTTGATTCTATATAACTGACAATAAACTAAAAAATGTATTTTGTTTTGTGAAGAATTAGAGATAAAAAAGAATTTAAATGAAAAGTTAGTAAAATGAAAAGAGAGAAGTAATAAATTCAGTGTTGAGTGGATTGAACATTGAATTGCATACAGAATCTGATTATTTGTATGTATGAGTCAGACTAACAGATAATGTTGAGAGAGTATAGAGTTGTAAAGAGTAAACAAATTAAGAGCCAACACATAATCAAATCCTTATTCACATCCACGTTCACTAAATAGACAAATGAAGGTTTGAGTTATTCTGGTAACTCAAGTCTCAGAATTAAGCCATTATTCTCTATTGCGTATAGTATTAAAGAAATAATTACGCCTTTTATTGTCTAAATAATGATTTGTTTTCTTCTCTGCTATTTTCGTTCATTCATTCAATACATTCACTCAATATTAACCGTCAAATATAAATTAATTTTCATTAATAAATGTCGTCCAATATATTTACTCAGTATTAGATAAATTAATGAATATATTCAATAACAATTTAAATAATATGTATTATACAAACATATTACTGTACTTACTATAAAACTTTAAACTTTGAAACTTTATTCTTTTAACTAAAGTGAGAGGAGAGTTTAGAGTTGATCTAGATAGAATTAATATCTATTGTGTTTCTAGGTTTATAGATTGTAGATTTGAGCAAATCGAAAGTTACCATAAAATTAGATTTAAATGTCAATCACAGAGATCGTAAAGGTTGGCCAAAAATCCCTTTGATTATAAAAATTGGCATTTATTTTCTCTAGCATTTGATCCGCGAAAAGGTCTTCTTTTCCCTGATTTTCAGGCCACCGAAGGCCAAAATTCCAACATTTTTCTTAAATTTGTGCTAAATTCGGCTTAAATTCAGTTAAATTAGGTTAAATTGCACATATAATTAAGTCATTTTAAGCGTTTAAAACCCTACTCTAATCCCCTGGATTGGCCGACCTTCTAAATTTCTGGTTAATCAGTTTAAGAATTTGTTTGAAAAAAATGCAATACACATTTGCCTCATAATAAACACTAATTTTGTTTTCAATATAACATTTAATTATTTCAGCTAATATCTAAAACAGATTTAGCTTACCTTAATATCCCACATATTACTACGTATTGATATAAACAAAAATTATGCTTTTTGAGAAAATGTCTTTTTAATTTCTACCGACATGCCGGCATATAACAAGAAAAAATTTAATATAAAAAATTTGTTTAATTACAAATACACTATTAATTACAATAATATACACACATCGTCAAATCTAAGACTCACGGTCTTTTTTAATTTATTTAAAGTAGCTTGATTATAGTAAATCAAATTTTTTTGCAACTATGGAATTGTGGGACAAACATATTATATATTTTGAATTTTTAAAATTTTAACTTGTTATTTTGTGGCATGATAAAATCATTTTAGAAAAGCCTGGCATGTTTATGAAAAATGTAAACAATACAATTTGTTAATATAAAAAAATTATTAGAAATGTGTAATTTTGTTTTCAAAAATTTGACCTAGAACAAATTTGACCAGTACTACAAAATTAAAAATTTAATATTTGATACGCATACAAATTAAATACCTTTGGTTGTTTTAACGCAAAATATCTTTTATAATTATATTATATTAGTTATAATTTCAAAAACATACAAATTAATTACCAGAAACATTTTAAAAATAAAAACAAATTTTCTATTAAAAAATTCTAACTTAAGTATTATTTATTTGATATATTGTAAATATTATCAATTATATCATATAAAAAGTTGTACGATATAATGTGCAATATGTCCGTTCCATAATTCCACTATTTTTTTGTTTACTATGATCAAGCTACTTTAAATAAATTGAGCAAAACCGTGGGACTTAGATTTGACAACGAGTGTATATATAAAGTTAACAATTTAATTATTTCTATGTATAATTTTAAACTATTGCTAAAAAATTTATTATGCATTGTAAATTATATAAATTTATTTTTGTTAATCTTGTAAGTTAGACAAAATTAGAATTTAATAATTAGAGTTATCAATGCATTTTAATTTTGATAAATAATAAACAACACTAAATTTTAAATTTAAGTTAAATCACGTGTTATTAATCTATTTTTTCCTAGCATATCAACTTCTTGCATTATCAGCATGCAACTATATACAGTAAGTGGAATATTACGGTAATATAAAACAACTGTAATATTATTACTGATATACAAAAAAAAATCAAGAGTTTGCAAAAAAATAAACATAAAATTTCAAACAATGTTTCAAAATAAAATGAAATTAACTATTTGTGTCTTAACTACTAAGTCTGCGTAACACAAGTTCTTGTCCTAAATCCTGAGTTAATACTTATTTTGATATTTACAGTCAGGGTCTGAGTCAGTGCCGAAACACTTAGTGTTGATTTATAAGAGAGGTCACGAAAGGAGAGGCAGCAAAGTCTAGGTTTACCTTGTTCTATCATTTAAGCTTTGTTTTGTTTTGGCAAGCATAATTTTCGAAGAAAAAATTACTCATTTTTTGTATTTGTAATAAATCAGTTTAATATGAGTATGATAAATTTAGCTTAAACTTGATTAAACTTACAAAAAATAGCTTAACTTTTGTTTTAAAATAGAACAGAAATCAAGTTATTTTTGACAAATTTGAATTAATTCTCTCCGAATTTATTTCCCCCATTGATTATGAGCCAAAATTTAAATCCCCCTCTTTTTGCTTCCTGGTTTGCTCGATCTTTGCAATCTCTAATTTTTAATATTTTTTAAATTACTTTTTTTGCATATAATTAGCGCTAAATTTAATATTAATAGTATTTATTTAATTTTTATTTAATATTTATAATAAATATGTTTAACAAAAATTTATTTATTATCTAAAATGCAAGTATGGATAAGTAATGCATAAATGTGTAAGTTATTAATTACTAATAAGTTCAATCAAATAATATAAATATTAGAGTAGTTTACATTTACGTTAATGTAATAATTTAACATGTTAGAATCAATTTAATATTATACTATTTTATTTAATATAATTATGAATTAAATATAAAACATGAAAAACAAATTTAAATTTAAATAACTTTAAATTTAGCTAAAATGACTTGCTGAGCATACTTAGTTGTTTGCTGACAACAGTATTAATTGAAAATTTATTATTGATATAATTTGCAATTATTCAAAGATTTTTTGACTAATTAACTATTTTGCGTTTGACTTAATTTAATTATTTATTTTAAAAATATTTTTTAATTAAATACATTACTTTAAATGTATGACTTTTTTCTTTTTAACTAAATTAACTGACAAGTTTTATAAATAATTTGATTGATCAGAGCATTAGTTTTAAAAAGGTTTAATTGAATTTGAAAAAAACAATTTGGCAGTGTGAGTTTGGGAGTACAAAACTTAAGTTTTTGTCTTATTTTTAAATAAAATTTATTAAATATTAAAAAACAAATTTAATTAAATTTTGTTTTTCAAATATTCAATACTTTATTTAAATTGCTTAGTTTATTTTTATTATAGTTATATTTATATTTCAATGCTTACATATAAAAAAAATAATTTTTAATACATTTTCGGAGAAATTGTATATATAAATTTGGCATTCCTCCCCCCCCCTCCCCCACCCCCCCCCCGCAGAT
>JAQFXP010000238.1:0-36883 GCA_034693685.1 Belba bartosi | reverse complement strand
AGAGAGAGAGAGAGAGAGAGAGAGAGAGAGAGAGAGAGAGAGAGAGAGAGCGCAATGTTTTTCAAGAGATAATTATTAAACTATCGTTTTGTGTGAATATAATTCAAATTATTAGTTGAAGTAAAAAACTATTTTTTTCTCAACACTAGTCTCAAGAGAATTAATATTAATTTACGACTATATTAACAGAACTTAATAATAATTAACTTAATAGTCGTTCAGTTGAATGACTACTAAACGATTGGCAACGGAATAAGTGCAGCGAATAATAAGTCAAAAATAAAAATTTAAGTTTAATTAAACAAAACAAAAAATTATATTTAATTCAAAACAAACAAAAAAAATTTGCCAACAAATGATTGCCAAACAGAAAAATACAATAAATTATATGTTATTTTAAAAACGATATTTTGTTTTAGAAAATGAGAAAAAAAATTTATAATAAATCAAAAAACAATCAAAAATAAAAAATGGGAAACAAATGTCAAAACAATATATAACTGCAAAAACAGAAAATATTGGGAATAATTCAAATAAAAAGTTTATTTTAGTTCAGAAATTATTCATTTAATAAAATAAAAACTAAAGATTTCTACAAAACTATATACTTAATCAAAATGAGCTATTCACATTTATGGTGGCAGTGACCAGAATATTAACATGTATATTTACAATGCACTCATAAATAGAGATATAAATAAATATATACATTAAGTTAACGTTGCAAGACAATAAAATTATACTAAATGCTACAATAAAAACTTATCTGATAAATTTATTGCATATTTCATAAATTACGTCAGTAGATAAAAATAAAAATTCCAAACAAAATTTAACCCGCATATAAACTAATAAATAAATTTAACAAAGTAACTATTTAATTTAAAATATAAGTATAATAAATAGCTAACAAAAAAAATAAAACTTTTGATATATTAAGGTTTAGTCTAAATATAATGTGTTTTAAAGATATAATAAATTCTAATACTATTATAATAAGTATTTTATGTTTTATATAAATTTTAAAATTTAGCAACCTTATCAAATATGGCATAAAAACTAATTTAATAAAATATATACAAAAATTAAAGGGAAAACCAATTCTCAAACAATAAACTACTGACAAAAACACTTAAAATATGATAAACGCGATAAATGTGTGAACTCTTCAATTAGGCGAACAAACCGTTTCTTATTATATATTAAACAATAATTAAAAATATTATTACAAAAACTCTTTTCTCATCTCTGACTGCAAAACAAAAACTTTATTTGTTTTTTGTTTCTATTTATTTAATTCCGATTCAGAGAATAGTTATGTTTTTTATCTAAATGTGTTTTAATGTCTAGCGGTCTCTGTGTTATAACCCGGCCCTCCCTGTGCTGGTAGTACTCAGATTACAGACATTTTTTTCTTATATAAGGAGTTGTTGACCGAAAACATTGTTTTTTAATCTAATTTGTAGTTCAGTTATGTCTAAATTTTTTATATATTAAAAAAAAATATTTTATATTTTTATCTCATCTCAAAAATTGATGAAAATTTTTTACTTCAGTTTTGCCGTAATATTGAAGTTATTGTTCAAACTCTACATTATTTTAAAGTTTAAAAATTTCTTTTTTTCACTAAATTTATTATTTATTTCCTTTTTTGTATAATTAGTTTAGTTTTTTTTGCGAAAATTGTTTTCTATATCTAATCTAGTGTTCAATCTCGACATCAGATTCACTCGAATCGTATTGAAAGTAACGGTTAATACAAACTATTTTTACACTTATATTGAATTTAAAAAAAAGTATTTTTAAATTAAATTAAATTAAATTCTAAAAACTCTATAAAAGTTTAAACTTAACTAAAAAAACAAATAAATTAAAAATCAATTATAGCTTAAAAGCAAAAATTATTTATTGTTCAAAATAATTGTGAACTTAATTTGCAAAAAAAATAAATAAAATATTAAACAAAAAAAACAAATTATTTTCACTTAAATGACCTGTTTTTGAAAAAATAGCGAAAATATAGTCAAAAGAGAAAAAATTTTGGACAAAAAGTATATCAATTGAATTGATAGATAAAAAAAATTTTTTAACCTAATCTATACGACAGGTCTGTCTGGCCTTAAAAAAACATTTGAAAAATGAAAATAAATTCGAAACAAATGAAAAAATTTTTTACTACTCTATATAAAAATGTATTTAAAGAAAAAATTTGTATTAAAAACATTTGACACAAAAGTCTTGAACTGTTTTTATACAATTGAAGTTCAATCGCGAAAATAATCAGTAAATTATAGACAGAAAAAAATAAAACAATTATTTGCGATAACTATTGACATTATATTAATAGAGATCTCTCTATAAGTGTTTTGAAGAAAAAATTTTTTTTATCGATTACTTTCGACTCAAGTAATTAAACAGAAATTTATTTTTCTATAACTTAATTGAACTATAGTTTGAATAAAAAATCGATTAAAAATTTCCAATTATTTATAGAACACAGACATTAAATTCAATTTAAATAATATTTTGAAATAAAAAAATATTTGATCAATAAAAGTTAAATGAACCAGCGCTCGATCAAATTAAATAAATAAATTCAACATGTAAAATAAACAAGCTTACATTTTTCAAATGCGTACAAAAATGACGTTTTAGCTAAATAAAATTAATTTTTATTAGGGATAAATTTTAAATAAAAAAATAACCGAGTTTATATTTAAAATAATCAATTGTACTAATCGAATTTTAGATTTTTCGCTTGATACCATTTATATACATGCTATATTTTATGCTCAGACTAAACAATATATATAAAACAGACATGCCTACGTAGATAAATAATAAAAATGACCAAAAACGTCTATGCCTATTTTTAGATTTATGCATTGCACAATATTCTAGCTTGGTATACTTTTGTAAAAATTATTTATTATGGCTTCTATTGTGTAGAGAATGTGTCTAAAAATTCTGTTTTCAAACTAATAATCAAAAAAACAAAATCAAATCCAAAGAAATTAAGTAATAAATTACGTAATAGGATAGCGAACAACAAACAATAATTAGACAAAAATTAATAAATTATTGGTTTCTGACAATAAAAACAACATTTTTTTAATGAATAAAATACTACATTGAGTGTCAATATAAAGTTAAACTATTTTTTTAAAATATAATTTATTAGATATTTATTGTTTGAAGAGTTAGAGTCACTACAAAAGCACTAATTGAGCCGAACATTGGATTATATGCTCTGAAAAGCAAAACTTGATTTTCAAAAACTTTACAATTTTTAGTACAAAAATTGATTTTTTTTTTCTGGAAATTGACGTAAGGTTTGACAAATAATTTTTTCGTTATTTTTTAGCTAAAAAAGTACTTAAATTTTTCAGTAAATAAAAAAAATTTTGGTAATAAACTTAACTCTAATTAACTGTATATTTAATTATACTATTGACTAGTGTTTGGATTTATTTAGTCTTTTTGAGCATAATAATAAAATTATAATAAAATTAGTTATTCATAAAAATAATAATTAGATTAATTGTTTAAATCAATTATTGCTCCACTTTTTCGTAGCTATAATAACACTATTTATTAAATTAAATATAATTTTCAACAATAAAAAACTTAAAACCAAAAATGTATATAATTTTAAAAAAGACATAATTTTAATACTAAACTAAAAGTCGGCTTAAATTCATAAAAATGGAGTTCATTATGAAATATAAGGATAAATAAAAAAAATTATTTACAAAAAAAAACATAAAATAAGACACAATTTCTTGACTATAATTGAAACTAATTTATAATTTAGGAAAAAGTGTTAACAAATTGTTCAAAAAAACTAATTTTCATATTTAAATATAGAAACAAAAATCCAAAAAATCAAGTTATGTATGAAAAGGATAGTATATTAGAGGAGGGAGTGGGGGGAGGAGAAGGGGGAAGGGGTGGACAGGCTATTAAATATATGCGTGAATTGACCCGAAAAATAAGTTTTTCGAAAAACAACTGATTAATGAATTCGTATTAATAAGAATGTATAGAAAATAATAATAAAAATTAAAAATAACAAAACAAAATCAAAACAAATAAATTAAATCATTTCAATGCTATAAATAAATACATAAAATAACAAAAAAATTTATGAAAACAAAAATAAAAGTTTGAGAAAAAATAAGTTCATTCAAAGAATTCAATGGAAATACTTTTGAATCAAAAAATAAATAAATAAATAAAATATTTTTTGTGAAATAGAAATGAATTCTCAAAAAATAAGAAGTTTTTTCTCGTATATAATAAATAGTTTTTGAATTAATAAATAAATAAAATAAAGACTAAAATAATTAAAACTAAATACGAATTCAATATCATATGACATGAAAATAGTAATTATTTTAATATTTGAAACATTAAACACAATTAGAATTAATTAATATTTTTAAATAAACGCATAAATTGTTAAAACATTTATTTGCCAAAAAAATTCTAACCATTTATTTCAATTCAAATAATAACCAAGTTAATTAAACAAATTGATCTTATTCAAATAACTTAATAAAATAGCATTAAATTAAGCAAGCTAACAATAGGATGTAAATGATAAACATGCTAAAAGTTAATGTCAAGCTATAAATTTGCACTACACTAGTGGTGAATAGCGGGTAAATTATTAATTTGTTAAATGCAAACATAATATTGTAAATTCAATAAGAGCTAGTTATGAAATAGTTTTGCTGTAAATTATAAATGCGCTAGGCAATAAATATTTTTTTCTATTACAAGTTCACAGCGAGCTAGTTATAAATGCGCTTGTTATCAAATACGAAGAATTTTTGTCGTAAATTATATTGGCTATAAATAAAATAATATTAATATTATGTGCTGCTAATTTAAACTAGCAACTTAAGATTATATCTGAAAATTAATACGCCAATTATACTAGCTAAACGTATTTTTAACTCGAATAAATTAAATAATAAATTTCAAGCATTTTTGACTAGACAAAATTAGATAAAAAAATTTGCTGGCATCAAATAACTTCATAAATTATCAATCACAACTATATAGTATATTGCCATAAATCGAGCAAACTCAAATAAAACTAAATTACATCCAATCTCGAAATTAATTCACGGCTCAATTTATACACACAATCGTAATACTTATTCATTACTAAACCTGATTAATTGTAAACAAGTTCAATATTATGTTATTTAGTTTAACTTGTTCGACTTATGTTGAAATTATGTGCAACATTCTCAATTGTAAACAACATCAAATCAAAATTGTTATTAAGGTTTAAAAAATCTAAACTATCTTTTCAAAATTCATCTGTTTAATTTGTTTATTAAATATTTGATTAATTATTTGAAATGTAAAATAATTTGTATTAATCTAAAATTAAAACAAAAATTATTTTACATTACAAATAATTAACTAAGCTAATCTATCAATCGATTTGAGTCGAGATATGCTCCGAGGTTGTTTTTGAGTTTTTGCGTCGATGTCGTTTTTTTTCTAATCATAACAAATATAAACCAAGCTAGTAGATTTACAATTACTAGCTCTCCATTGCAACATATTTAAAGACGTGATCGCAACATCGTTGACACTACATAAATACCGTTCGAATGCTATTTTCAACCCTTTTATTTCAATCTACTCTAGATTTTCTCTATTAAGCCGCCTACTAAAATTGTAAACATGTTCAATTACAACATTTTTTTCCAATTCAGCATTTTTCTTAAATAAATTAAATTGTTTCAAAAATATTTTTTTTTTAATTTTCAAGCTAATTTAGTCTTTTGTAAAATAAATCATTAAAAATTAATTTAAATTATAAGTTTTTACATAATTTTGAATTAATTTTATATCAATTTTTACTGGAGTTTAGCAAGTAAAAATTTACAAGAAATGAGTTTTTTATTACGCAAGCATTTAAATCGATTCATATCTATTATTTGTTATATTTAAACTTATATAAATCTATAGAAATTATTGTTTTTAATCAATTAAATTTTACTATCAAGCTCAGAACGTAATTGTGACATTTTAATGCATAAACCATTAAAAACAGTTTAAACAAATACTAAACGTTGTTCATTCTCCTACAGTTTATCCTCAATATAAAAACATTGTTGTTTGATTTAATTGCAACTAGTTTATATTAATGATTATTTTGTATATTATTTCGCATTATAAACGTTAAAATAAAAATTAATTATAAAACCAATTGCGATAACAATTGTAGCGTTTATTTAATCAAAAAATCCGGATTTATTCGTATGTAATTGTAAACATGTTAAGTGTACGTCGCGATACATACGCTAGTGTCAGCTATCGGCTAATTCGGATTGTGTTGCGAAAGGAGAGCTCTCGTATGTAAATAACAATTTCGGCAATTACAACTATAATTGCTTGCTTAAAATAGGCATCAAGCAAAAATTCGAAACTAGCAAAATAGCAAGCCTAAACCAAGCGACAATTGAGCAAGCAGCAATAAACAAACAAATAATAAAAACTAAAACAAAAGCTAAACTAAAAACTAAACAAGAAAATTTCCAAAATAAAAAATAATCAAACAAGCCAAAAAGCAGCACAATTAACAAATCAACAATAACAAATAATAAAAAAATAGAACAAGCTAAAATGGGTGATAAGAAAATATTTTTATATCTTACCTTGTTGTTTGATGATTCTGATTTGTTTGACCGTCTCCTGCAAAATGGCACACTTGTCAGGCTTGCCCGATAATGAACTCATGTCACTAAGGCTAGCAGATATCAACTCCGCTAACTCTTCAATGTAAATGTTCTCCTGCTCTCGACGGCGTTTCTCATTCAGGCACTTCTTCCTATCCACGCAAACAGACATGGTTAATAAATGATTTTTGCGAGTATTTCAGAATATTAATCCTAAATACTACTAATAAGAGTTCATTGTAACAAGTTAATAAACGTTAATACGTTTCACATTGTTCGTTTTTGTTTAATCGTAATTAATTCATACTAATAGTGATTTGTACGTAGAAAATATTTGCTATAAAAACAAACCGAGAACAAACCGAGCAAAAATCGAGAAAAAAAATAATAAACTAAATTGATAATAGTGAAAATATATATACATGTATGTTTTTTATGTTCGTATTCACAGCCGAGTGTTGTATTTTGCTTGTATTCAACACAACTGAGCGAAATAAAACGACAAATACTAGTATTGAAAATGGATTGAATGGTTGCGGAAAAATGACTGCCGCTCAGACACTGCCAATATGCAGGGCGATGCGCGATGCGCCGCGCATGCTCACTTGCCGTACGCGTACTTTTTTCGTATCTAGGTCAAAGACACAGTGCGCTCGCCTCTGCCGCCATCTTTACTGGTTGTATCTGACTAGTTTGCCTGCACTATGCTGCCACAGTCAATTCTATTTCTCGCTTTAATCTCTCTCTTTCTCTCTCGATTGAGTGAGACTATGAGACGTTGCAGTCAACTGCCGGTATAATGAACACCCAGCGTAATTAATTCGCCATTATAATGAACACAAACTAATGCGTACTAAAATACAAAACTGTCGTACTAGAAGTGATCTAGTTCAATAAACAATCGGTTATAATGAACAATTTTTGAATAAAGGTTTACTTCATTCTACCGGCACTTGACTGTACAATCGAAACGCGATTCACTTTAATTTTAAAAATACCCTTTTTCTCAGACAATGGCTTGAATTTCGTAAACTTTGCTATTTGGCGAAAATTTTTTGATTTGTTTAACATTTTTTTCCATAATTTATTTTTTGATTGTATGAAGCCCCTTTTTCGGAATATATGAATTTGTTTAAAATTTACATAGCTTATATCATTGTTTGTTTTTATTTCAATAATTAATTGCATAATCCGATTTGCATTATTGATTTGAGCAAGCTCATATTCATTTGTTTTTATTATTGTATTAATTCGGCATTATTTGTTAAATGAGTAATAAATTAATCGATTTTTTACTCACTTTTACAAATAATTAGAAATATTAATCAAAACACAAAACCCCGATTCGATTGATGAATAATTGACAAAAAGAAATCGTTTTTCTATTATTGATACCAAAAAAGTGTTGAATAGATTACGAGCCACTAATGAGAACAACAAATAGAAAATAATATAAAACTAAATAATAATAATAAAAAAACACGAATTTAGGGCCAGAAAAGAGTGAGAGAGTGAGTCGAGAGAATCTGGCGCTCACTTTCTCGGCCACCTGTGGTTCGGTGCGAAGGATTGACTCCGAGAGAGCATTAGTGAAAACCCAAAATAACACTTAAATATACTGTTTGTATGAAATTTTGATTTTCTATTTCATATCTAATTCTCGCTTTTTTATATTCAATTATTATATGTTCTGAACAACACATTTTGATTTGGGGGTTCGTTAGGGAATGGCAGAGAATGAGTGAGCGAGTGCTCATGGAGAGATAGTGAGAAAGCGAAATTTTGTAAATTGTTATTTACAAGTATAAATTCTGCTAGTTATAATAAACGAGCTAGTTACATTAAAAGTAAATTGTCAATATATGAGTTAATTAAAAATAATTGAGTTTATTTTAGGCGAGAGAGGGAGAGAGAGAGCAGGAGAGAGAGAGAGAGAGAGAGAGAGAGAGAGAGAGAGAAGGAGGGAGAGAGAACATGGGAGAGAGAGTAGGAGAGGGAGAGAGACCTAAATGATAGAGTAAGGGATAAAACTGTGTTAGTAATACATTTGAAATAAAAACATTATTAGACTTTAGTTTTTTCCTCGACTTATATATATATATACAGTATATATATAAGTATAATATATTAAGCCTAACATATATTGTGTATATAAATGATTTTGAAAGTAATATAAAAAAAAGCTAAACCAAAAAATCTGTAACATGTTTATATTTTTACCAAATATAAGTTAGTAGTGGTATAGGGGCTCAACAATTCAATACTAAATATGAATTTTTATGAACAACTGGTTAATTAGTATTGTTTTTATTCTATATTTTGGTTTTTAATTGACTATTTTTGTTTCAAAAATATGTTTTTTATCACAAATTTCAAATAAAAATAAGTTTCGAAATCTAAACATTAGTTTTGTTTCCAAAGCAAATAACATATTTCACTGCATTGTTCATAATTGGCGTTTTGATGTGTTTTTACAGTTAATAATATCTAATTATTAAATATAATAATGCTATTAATGTTTCCCTTCTAGTCCCTAAAACCCGTAAAACATATGCTGGTGCTTAAAATGTTTTAACAAGGCCAAATTTAGTCACAAAACTTATGTTTCGAATTTTTAGTATACATACATATTCTATACGAAAGTATAATTAAATCCAAACAAATATTACATTATTTTTGCTTAATATTCCATTAATACTGTCGATACGTATACATAGAGTATATTATAATTCAATAAAAGCTTTTATTTTGATTTTGATTCTAACTTTTGGGTTACAACCCCTTCGCAGACCTCATGGGGTTTAATAGGAAGTGATTTTTGTTTCCAATTACTAAATGTCATTGTTTTGTTATATATATGTACAGTATATAAATATATATACAATTATATATATGTAATTGTATTTCTTCATTCCATTCTCACATTCCAGCCGTAATTTATTTAATTAAATAAATGTTATTTGAGCCGCACTTATGTAAATAAAATTCCAATCAAATGAAACGTTAATTATTAATTCATAAATTTATTTGATTCATATTTCGCTTTACTCTAATTTTTTTCTGCTTTTGCATAAAAATAGTTATTATTTTGTTTTGTTTTATCTTTTCCTCTCGTTTGGCGATTATATTCCGCAATAATATTAAATTATATTTTTATGTAATGAATATAAATTGTTTTCCGGTCTTTCCTATTCCTACTCAACTGTACAGTATATATATGTATTGAATATAAATTTATTTTCGTTTTTCTGATAGCATGAGTAGTTTGAAATTTGAAACTCAAATATATATAAATATGTATAACATATATAATAATATTATTATTATTATTATTTGTGTTTTTATGTATGTATTTTTAGATTGAAATTTATGTCTAATTTGCTATAATTGGAGATTTATATCAATTTAGTTTAACATTTAACTTGAATTTTACTTTTTTGTTGTTATTAAATTGAATTATTATTTTTTGTATAAATGTAAAATATATTTTATATATTTGTTAGTAAATACTATTGCTATTTAAAATTTATTATTGCTAGATTTAAATTTAAAATAATGTTTTAAATATTTAGCTTGTTTATTAACAAGGTTTATTTTTAGCATTAATTATTGATTGCCCTGGTGTATTTGAAGTTTTTAAATTAAATTTTATTTTAAAGCCATATATGTTTGATATTGACTTTGAATTAAATTATTTAATATAAAGTTTAAATTGGTTTTAACGTTTGAAAACTTCGATTGATTTTTGTATTACTAGTGTTTTAAGCAAAAATCAAATATAAATTATTTACTTTGAAAATTAAATTGAGTTTTAAATTGAATAAACTTTTATATAAGAAGTACTAAAACTGCTGACAATTTGCAGACAAATAATAATTTTTATATTTTATTGTAAAACTCAAAATTGAATCAAATAATTCAATTATATATTTCTATTAAAAATTGAAGAAAACTTTTATATGTTTTCGGATTTTTTGTACCGAAAAATGTTTAGTCTTTTATAAGATATCGTTTGAAAATCTTTATTTAGATTTTTATTATTTTATATTAAAAATAATTTTCATATATTTTTGACATATTTTCGGAAAAAATCATTTTTTGATTTATGTTTTTCAATAAAACGAATAAAACATTTCATTCTTTGTGTATAAAAACGGAATATATTTTACAAAAATTTCATTGAATATCAGATTCAATAAAAATTGTTTGATATCAGGAATTGTATAAAAAGTAAATAAAATTTATTTCTCAGTAAAAATATTTTCAAAAATATATTCAATTTTCTATTTTTTCAATTTATAAAATATTCACTTTATATACAGTGTTTGAAAAAACATTTGTTATAATCAAAGATTGAAACCAATAAAGATTTATATATTTTTTAATAAAACAAAAGAAACACAAAAATAATAAATGCATTTTAGTTAAGTGATGCACACAAGTTAAATATTAGCTAGACAAAAAAACAACAATTGACTAAAATACTGTTATGTTAATTTTAAAATAATTTAAAAGTTTAATTAAAATTAAATAAAACTTTTATTTTATTAAATAAATAATTTTCATAAAATTGTTAATAAAAATTTTAAATTAATAATTTTGACAATGTTAAATAAACATTTATAAGTAACATAAATATATAGATTATATATGTTTAAGTAATAATTTTTTAACTAATGATTATTTTTATAGTTTAGTTGTTTTACAAACTATTATATATTTATTAAATTTTAAGTTTAAACATTAAACTTGTTAAAATATAGTTTATTAAAATTTACAAAAAAGCCTATGTACACCACAAAGTATATCAATATATCAAACGCATTTGATGCTATTATTTAATAAAACAATAAAATCTATTCAACCATAAAATTCATTTTCAAAGATTTTTATATATATTTTAGTCTAAACTAGAAATACTGGTATTATATAGTGTGAGAAAAAATGAACAAAACTTTTAAATTCAATATCCATTGTCATTGGCATCAAATATATAAAATATTTTATTTAATATAATATTAGTTTATAATAAAAAAGTACTAAATTTGATAAATTAATACACAATAGAATATGATGTTAAATTTTAATCTATCTTTATTAAATTACACATTATATAGCATTATTTCGTAATAACCAAGTAGCATTTTTAAAAAAGGAAAAATTATTGTTGCATTATTAATTTAACAAAAACTAAATTAGAAAATTTTTTTATCATCCCACCCAGATTGATTTTAGCCTTAGGAAAACAAGGCAACCAAGAATATTTTTGCTAATACTGTCAAATATTAATATATAAAAAACATATAATTGACTCAATTAATGCAAAGACTAGTCTAGTCGACACTAAAAGCTATTTAATTGAATAAATATGTAAACATAGGAACAAAAAGAAAATTAAATTATCAATGTCAAACAATTTGCAACCATGCTTAAACATAATGTAAAAATTATTAACATGCTACTGGGCCTCTCGAACACACAAATATAATAAAAACATTTCCTTTAAACAGAAATTTGCCCTTAACTGAGTCGACTAGACATTCAAAAATAATTTAAAATAATAAAAATTCGGAAAAACTAAACAATAAAAAAAGCATTAAATTCTCATTAATAGCATTAGCGGCTGAATGTAGTCCAGCACTGCATTAGAATAAATGTATTCTACGGACCGGTATATAAAAGTCGAGATAAGGACGTATTTTGTCGTATATTCTCAGTTGAAATAATACGGAATTTCATTCCGATCTCTGATGATACGGACTATCTGTTAAACACTGTGCATAAATGGTATCACTTCATAAGTTCGAATTTTTTATAAGTCCGAAAATTTTTATTTAGTTAATTATTTATGTATATACTTCAAATAAATATCTTTAATGTGTGCAAATTAAGCTGGTTTACTTAAAATAAAATTGTGTAATATTTAGATTTGTTTAAATTGTTAATTTTATCTAGTTTAAGTTTTAATTTTTATTTAATATTAGCAAAATTTTTATAAATAATTTTTAATTATTTGATAATAAATTAGCACTAATTGCAAATAAAAATTTAGCAAAAATTAAATTTATTATAAAAATAAACATTAAAAATCTATATTGCTAAAAATTAGAGTTTTTGTAGTAGAACCACAATAAGACCTACCGGGCCTCACATAACGGACTACTTGGGATTTTAGCAACATTATTAACAGTATAAAAAGCTATTCACAAATTCAAAACACAATTTTGCTCTATTTGTGAGCCCATTATAAGCCATTAAATACAATACACGACGTAATGACTAAATACTAAAATACAATTAAAAACAGTTGAGAGAAGAAAAAAAAAAACAAAAAATATTTTTTCTGATCTATAAACTGAATGGCAAATGTGGTTTGGGTACAGAAATTAATAGCGAGATAAACAAAAAAAGAGTTATTTTCATTAAATGGTTACATAAAATAATAATTATATATATTGTATGAATATATATAGAGTTGCCGTCGATTATAGCATTTAATTTTCGAGACTAATGTCGTATAAATGCTTAGCAATAGACGACTTGTTATTACAATTGCATTACATTTCGGCGTTTAATTAATGACTGTTGTTGTGAGGGACGGAAGAGTGAGGGTTGGCAGGAGAGGAGGAGACAGAGAGCAGGAGAAAGAAGGAGAAGAGAGTAGTGGGGAGAGAATAGGAGAGAGAGAGAGCAGAAGAGATAGAGAAAGAGAGAGCAGGAGAGAGAGAAAGCAGGAGAGTGAGCAAAGAGAGAGAGAGTAGGAGAGAGAGCAGGAGAGAGAGAACGAGAGAGAGAGAACGAGAGAGAGAGAGAGAACGAGAGAGAGAACGAGAGAGAGAGAACGAGAGAGAGAACGAGAGAGAGAACGAGAGAGAGAACGAGAGGGGAGAGAAAGAGAGAGAGAGAGAGAGAGAGAGAGAGAGAGAGGGAGAGGGAGGGAGAATTTTGCTAAGAATTTGTTTGATCTAAAGATTATTTTGAATTTTTGTTTAATTTAGAGATTATTTCGGAATTTTGTTTTTAATTTATTTTATTTTAGCATTTATTTCGATAAATTTTGAAAAAATCAGATATAATAAAATAAATTGATCTAGCTACAATAATTTCCGTGCAATTTAATTTGCTAATTATTTTTTTTGGAAATAAATTTTGTTTAAGAATTTTTACGCTTCAATAAACTATTCATACATTTAATATCAATTTGTCTTAATTTGTGACATTTTTAATGTTTTGTTATTTGAATATATTCTCCACATATGTACCAGAGTGGGAGGGGAGGGGGTTATAGCTATAAATTTGGTAAATACTGCCATGTTTATTTGCTTAAACAAAAATATATGTATGTTTTTGATGTTTATCTGACAGCAAAATGGAGCCGGATAGTTTTTAAGTTTATAAAAATTTTAAATCAAGAAATATCCTTTAAATTGGGGCTAAATCGAGATTAAATTTAGTCTAATTTCAATTTAAATTCGCTTTATTTGGACTAAATTGTAAGTATGTTGGGAAAAAATATCTGCTATTTTAACTTAGCTATCACATTTTAACCTAGCTCCCCCTGATTAAACCGACCTTGGTTAACCCTGATATGTATACAATTATAAAGATATTATTTATTTGATTGCGTAACAAATTTTTTTGTTCATTTTTGCCAAAAATTTCATTAATTATATCCAGAATTTTAATGTTATTCTTGAGTTTCCAAACGAACTCTAAAAACAATTTTATTCTCGAAACCAAAAGTTCATTAATTAGAATGAATTAGATCTTTAACTGCGATATAGCTATTAGTCTAACAAATAAAGCGCTGTTTTTGTTGCGAGAAAATGTGCAAAAATATATGTAAATATAATTAGGGCTTAAGTACGACATAATCTGCAAATTTTATTTTCACTCACGTATTATATCCACGAAAAATAATAATTTGATTTTTGTTTTTCCGAATTTCAATTTGAATTGCATTTTAAGACTAGAGAATTGACGAGATTCTAGTTTTGGTTATGTTTTTGAATTTTTAATGCGTTTTTGATTTTATTTATTTTAAGTGGTGTTCAAAATGTTTGAATTTATTTGAATAGAATTTTTATTAATAAATGTAATAAAAGCAAAATTTTCAAATTAGATCATATTTTATCATTTTTGCAAAATTTTTGTTTAAAATTAATAAATAGTTTAAACAAATAAAAATAGTATTTTAATAATAATTTAGTTAATAATTATTAGAAATTTATAAAAATTTGTTTAAATTTTAAATAATTGAAAACTTTTAAAAATAAAATATTTTTACTTTTGGCTAAAATAATAAAAATATAAATAAATTAAATTATTAACTAATGCATAGAATAAGTCAGAAAATAGGGTTAAATAAAGTTTACAATTATCTCGAAAGTCTATTAACACGAAAATAAGTTTTAATTTGTTTATTAGTTATAAATAGCATTAAAATTGCGAATAATATGCAATAAAATAATAAACTTTTTGCGCAAAAGTCATATACCTAAGGGTCAGACGATATTTGATTATATATTCGATGTTTATTTGAAAATCTATTTTCAGATCTCATCCGAAAAACTCTTATCTAAACTCTTGTAGTGAACGTAACTAAACTTTTATTGCATTTATCTAGCTAGCATCTTAAAATTTTAATATTATTTTTAATTGATTTAGCATGCTAATTAGTGAGAGTTTTTTATATCTCATCCGAACTTTTCTTTTCCTGAATCTAAATTTTATTTAAATATTAAATATTTTATTTTATTAATATTTTTTTTGAAGGATTTATTTTTTAAAATATGCAAGGTGTGTTTAAATTGGACAAATTTTTGTTATTAATTATACACAGTGTTTTTGAGTAGGGTAATAAAAATTTATTTTATTACATAATGTTAGTAAAAATAAAATATATTGTGTATTTTGTATTTTGTTTTAAAATACAAACTTGGTAATTAGTTGTATGTGACAATTACTTGCATTAATATTAATGTTTTTATTTTTGTTTGTAATTGCTAATATTAAATTGTCAAGCAAAATATAAGCTAGTTTATATTTAATTTATTGATGTAAAATGATTAATAAGATTTTAGATCCATTTTAAAAATTTATGTTAATTTAAATTCAATTTTTATCAATTTGTTTGAAAAATTGCAAAATTATGCATAAATGCAGTGTTTGGGTAATGATTCCGGTGCTAATGAAGCGGTTTATGATTTTTTTGGCTTGTTTGTTTTTTGTTTGTTTGCAAAAATGGGAACAAGTATTTAATTTTTCTAAAATTGTATTTTATTTTTTACAAATTATTTTAGTTAATAATTATTGATTTTTTTAATTGGCTTGATTAATTATAAATTCGAATTTATAATATTAAATTTGAAAATTGCTCAATGTCATTACTTTAGACACAATATAATTAAGATAGCTGGTTTAATTTTATATATGCATGTAAATTTGTTTTATCTAAAATATAGTCATTAGATATGTTTTTAGATATTTAAATAAAAAAATTATTTAAATATATTTCGGAAAAAAGTGGCGAAAAAAATGTTTGAAAATAAAATGCAAAATAATATTTGACTTTAAAGACATGCAAAACATATGCAAAAAATTATATTTAAAAAATATATTCATTTAAAAAAAAGAATATAAATTTAAATTCAAATATAATTCACAATATATTACAGACAAATGACTCAATTCCCGAACTGAAAGCGCGAATACAATAGAATTAAAATTTAAATTTATTTCGTAACCAATTATAGCAAAAAAAATTAGTCTTTGAATAAAATTAAAATAATTAAAATAAAATGATTTCTTAAACAATAATTATGACAATAATTGAACAAAAAGCTAATTTTAAGCATAAATTTCTTCATTGAATTTTTCAACCGATTAGATGAAGTTGTTATGAGAATCCGGTTATTATATAATAATTTTGATGTCAATTAGAAAAAATAGTTTTTTCCAAAATGTCATTATTAATGACTCGTTAAAAGTTTTTTTTCGGCAAATATATGGCACAAAATGTGTCTATTTTTTTGTTTGAAATTATTTTCTCCTTTTTTCCTATTTTTCGCTATCTTTTCGGTTTTGAAACTGAAAACTGTTTTATGAAAACAAAAACTTTTTCTCTTATTCTTTGAAATTTAAGACATTAAGTATTTTTTTATGTCTATTTCTAATGTTACTGTTATTCTCGTTTTTGTCGTTTGAGATGTGCAAGGTGGATTTGTAAAATAATAATTATTTTTGAATAAAATATAATTTATATACAATATTTGACAAATTTAAACCTGCTTATTTTTGTCAATATTTAAATGGGTTATTAAATTGTAATTAAATTTGTTTTAAAACAAATTGAACAAAAATATAATAAAATCAATTTACCTTGCTTAAAACAAAATAAACATGATTAATTTTAAAAAGTATTCGCTAATATAATTTTAAAAAATAATCAATTAGAATTTTTCAGCAAAAATTAGCAATTATTTGTGCTATCTAATTTCTAAATCCAATTAACCTTGTACATCTCCGGTGTTTGATTTGTAAAAATCGAAGCAAACGCTAAGATTTGTTTTCTCGACTAAACGATAAGTTTTATTCATTTATTATTCAGACGAACGTAATTCAATATTTAGGATAAAGTGGCCATTAGTTGGTCTAATGTTTAACAGTCTATCATCGGTTTGTGTCGTCTTATTATCAATTGACGCGAAAAAAATCCAAAACTGTTTTTTCAGTCAAACATTCTTTACTTTCGCTGAAAATTTATTCAAATATTTGTAAAAAACAAAATCTAAAAACATTAAAAACTACTATTAGTGACAAAATAAAACAAATCTGAAAAAAGTGTAAAAACAAAAAAAATAATTTACAAAATATATCCATAAAAACAGTCGTTATATAAAAAATTATTTATTTTGTATTAATCATAATTTTCAAAAACAATAAAATAAAACAAATAACGTCTTAAATCAATGCAATAAAATAAATGGCTATTAAATTGGATTTTAATGGAAAAAAGTAGTAAATGTTTTAGACATGTGTTGCGTAAAACGAGTCCAGACATTAATTTACAGTTAAGAAAAAATAAAACAATCTTGCATAAACTGACAATAATAATGTTTAGACTACTTTAGGCTAAATTATTTGTATAGCAATTATATTTTGTTTTGTTTTCCCTATAACTGAGACACAAATCAGAAACAAAATGCGAAAAACAGTCGAAATCGAAATTATATTAAAATAAGAGAAAAATATTTAAATAGAAATTAAGTTCAGAATTAAGTTCAAGTGATAAATAAAAAGCGAACTTTTGGTTCGAGAGTTGAAAATGCGATACATTATTCAGATATTTATTCAAATTATTAAAATTTATATATAGGAATAGCCAAGGGTGTTTTAAACAAAATTTACTCTAGGTTAAAAAAATAGCTAAAATAATTTAAACTCTTAGTTAATTAAAAAAAAACTAATTTAAATAAAAGCATAATTAGCGGTGAAAATATAATTTGACATGATAAAATTAATTAAATATATTTTATATTTAATTTATATTTAGCTAGATTAATAATTAAAAAGAACTATAATTATTAGCAAAAATAATAATGCTATTTTACTCCTATGTAAATTCCTAATTTAAGTCTACCTTGGTTATCCCTTTAATATATATAAATTGATAAAAAAAAGTATAACTTTCGGTAAAAAAGGAAATAATTATTTGAAATATAAATTATATGTTTTAATGAAGAAAATAATTTTTTGAATGCAAACGAATAAATTAGTTTTAATTATTGTAATTTCAATTTTAATCATTTTTCGCGTTTACACTATACAGTCAATTGAAAAAAATAATTTTAATATTTATATTAAACTCATTATTATTGTTGTTATACTCTCTGTATATCAGATAAGACAATAAAACTCATATTTATTTAAATTAATATTTTTTTTGAATTATTTACTTTTTATTACTATTCAAATGTTGTTATAATTATTGTTAAGTTTTTTACGTTTTTTATAATTAATTTTTTTTGTTAAATAAATTTTTAAAATATTTTCCAATCAATAAAATTAAATCAAAATAAGAGAAAAACGATTTTATTTGAAGACTAAATATAAAGAATAAAAAATTGTTTTTATTTTTGGGAAAAAAATCTTTTTTACGGATTATTTGATTAAAATAAGATATCGAGAGAAGAGAAAAAAGTTTTCGCATTAGAAAAGTCTACAAAAATTAAATTTCGGGTAAATATCGTCGATATAGTGAAGACCACCCAAACGAGTGTCGAGTAAATAGACAAAACAAAACAAATTCAAACTAAACTAACAAGTTCAAAGTTTTCGTATTATTTTTCTTCTTCTTATCATACATTCATCTCATGACTCCATGACTCATCACCTTTATAATATAGTGATTTAGGTTTTTATCTTGGGCATTTTCAAAACTTTAATTAACTTACACAAATCTGAAAACACATTAACTACATTAACTGTAAACATTTAACAAACATTAACTCAATTAATGTAGTTAATGTGTTTTCAGATTTGCGTAAGTTAATTACTCTAGATAAAAACTGAAATCTACTATAAGTTGATGTTTCAGAGTTTAAAATATTTGTGACTTACTTTTACTGTTAAGTAATCATGTTTTAAGTTACCATTTATCATGCCCGTGACTCATAGATTTGTTTGTTATGTTAATGTTAGCGTAATTTATGTGCCGACTAATCTAAATGGAGCCGTAATTTATTTAATTTTTACATAATATAGCCATAATTTAAGCTTGAGTAACTTTAACTTAATATAAAAATATATAAAAAATAATTATTATTATAAATTATACTCAAAAAATAATTTAATTAAAAGTTATTATAATTTTTAAAATTTCGAAATAAGTTTTTAAAGCTTTTAATTAAATGAAAACATATTTTTCTGTTAGACCTGAGACTTGAGTGGTCTCGAGCTTTACTGTGGATTAAATACATAATACAATTGAAATCTTATCCCACTTTTCAGCTCTGAGTGTGTCTGAGAAGCGGATATAAAAAATTGTATTTTATATAATAAATGAGAAATAAAATACAAAACGAGTAGAGAATAGCAGAAAAAATATTACACTTATTGTATAAAATCTCTTTCAAACTCTTAGAACTAAAAAATAAGATTTTTTGAAATATTGTGAGAAAAACGGTATTTATGCCAAAAAATATGATTTAAAAAACTGTTGAAAAATGTTTAAAAGTTTTTGGAATACAAAATAAAAAATAGAAATTTTCGGATTAACTACATTTTTCGGGATATAGTTCATACAATTACACAGAATTATATGCTTTTAATAGATTTTTCAAGTATTGAGCCTTTTATATGAGGATTAGAAAAATTATTTTCTGAATACATGTTTGAGTAATATCTCAAAAAATAAGAATATTTTTCGTTTAGAAATGTCATTATTATTGTGAAAATAACTTATTTTTAGTTTAAGTAGATATTAAATATTATGCAAGCGTAATCTCTTTATTTTTTCTTGCTTATATAAGTTTTATATTAAAAATGCGCAAGTTAATTAGCTTGAAAATAAAAATAACTATTACGACAAGAAAGTTAGCTTGAAATAATCCAATGTTTTTTTATGTTTCAAGTAATGCTGATTAAAATCAATTTTTAATTTAATTAATTATATTTACGAAAAATAAATTTATAGCTAGTTAAAATATAAAAATAATTAATTCTTTGTTATTTAATAATTAGATCAATATTTTTATTTTTAAAACTTTATTTTTATTTAGGTATTTAAAAATTATTTTATTACGCAAGTATATTTTTTACTTATATATCTACCTTGCACACCTCAGCAATAATATTGGAAAAAAGATAAAAATTTGCAGATTTTTGTCAAAACACTTGTTATTTAGCAAAAAAATGTTTTTAAAATACAAAATCAATTAGTGATTAGCAGTGAATAAGTGGATCAAAACTTTAGGGCCTTTTATATAGTGTTTGATATTTGTGTAAAATTTCATAATTATATGTCTTTTCGGATATTTTTTACTTTTGATTTATTTTTTATTTTTTGCTTTAAATCATTAAATAATTTTTATTAATGTTTTTTTATCGCAATATTTCTAATTAATTAAAAAAATTATTAGTTTTTCGAAAAAGATTTAGTCGTTTCTAGCGATTAGTTATCGAATGAAAAGTTAGAGTGAATTGAATCGAAATTAGATTAAAAGCGAAAATTAATTTTTAGTTTTTATTAAAAAATAATATTATTTTTTAAACATTTGTTTTTTATCTCATCGATAATGAATAGCAAATATATAAATATTTTTTGTTTTTGACACAATTTTAACAGATTTCGAATCCAGACTTCAATTATTTGTAATTAAGTTTTAATTTGAAAACACAATTAACATATATTTGATAATAAAATCAAAAAAAAAATTTCCGAAAAATTTTAATCAAATGAACAAAATTAGTGTAAATAATATGAATTTGAATATTAGCTAAAATTTTTGCATTTATTATAAATTTATGTTTTTTTTTGTATAAAAATTTAGTAATTTTCGATAATTTTGTTATCAATACCTTATTATAAAATTTTTAAATAATTTATAAAATTATGTATTTTTTGTATTTTATAACTATTTTCTAATTAATCTTATTTAGTATCAAATTTTAATTAGAATTTAAATATTCAAAGAATTTATGCAAAAAAAATAACTAAAAATATTATTTAAATTCCAATCAATAAAGAAAAAGCAAATAAAAAAATGAAAAAATTTAAAAATAATTTATAATAATCTAAATATAAGATAAAAATCTGATTATAATTATAAGTTTCAAATGATATTAGCCTTTCGTACGTTAACCACAAACTCGAGAGAAGTCATTGAAATATTTGATTGGAAACAGACTTTTGTTTAGAAGAAAGGCCTAAAAAGTGATACATCGAAGAGCATAGACTAGTATTGAATGGCTTTTTAGATCTAAATTTAACGCAAAAATTGGCGAAATTTTTCTCCTCTTATAAACTCTTACTAATGTACAGCCAATGCATTGCATTGATTAGCCGGTGCTGTCGAACCCATAGAACAGATGATTATAATTAGCAGTCAATGTAAGCGCAATAAATACCGTTTGGTTTTAATTAACGCAAGAGTTTTGGTACGAATACTGTCAGATATTTGAGATTTTTTTCTTATTTATTTGAAATAATATTTTTCTTAGAATTTTAGTTTTGTATATAAATTACAAAATTTTTAGTTTTAATATTATTTTCCAAAAATTTTATTTTTGGTATAATTTTTCAAATGTTTTAGTTTTAGTATAATTTTTTCCAAAAGTTTTAGTTTTTAATATAATTTTTTTCCAAGACTTTAATTTTGATATAAATTTTAAAAATTTGTTTTAAAACAATTTTAAAAATTTCTATTTTAAATAGAATTATATTTATTTGTAGAAATAATTGTGAGAATATTGGCAATAAATTAATTAATTTAAACTAGTTTGTAGAGTAGCTAGCTAAAATTATTTTAAACCAATTAGAGTATCATTAAATTGATATAAATCAGTTTTTTCGACACAAATACTCATTAATATATCAAAAATATATATTACATTCAAAAAAATATATTTTTACAAAAATTGATACATATTTTCAATAATAAATTAAAAATTAATTTGACGTTTGAAAGACGAGAGAGAAATGATTGATAAAATATCACATAATTGGTCTTAAATAACACACAAACAACAAAATGATCTAGCTAGAACTACAGTAATTAAAAACCAATCTCAGTTCTATTCATTCAATGACTATTAAATTGCAAATTTAAGACTAAATTGACTTAATTTTGAAACAAAAAGAAAAAATCAATACTTTTAACGAGAGATCAATTTTTGTTTTAAACCATAAATTAGTTTTTGAAACCCAATAACTCTTCAGTGAATATCAGGGTTGGCCGGGTCAGGGGCGGGGGAAGGGATGTATAACTAGTTATAGAACATAAAAAATATATCCTGTTATTATTTCTGCAATTTGCTCTAAGTTTAGTTAATATAATTGTATATAAACCTATTTAGAAAACATTTTTGAATTTTGGCCAAAAAACTTGCTTGCCGCAAAACACAGAAACGTATTTGCTAAATTTCAAAGTCAAGGTGCATTTGGTCTACCCCTTGGTTAACCTTGCTTAATATTATATCCGTGGTACTTGATCTTTGTATATAAATTACTTAAATATATCAAATAAACAGAACAAAAAATTAACTTGCTGGTATATTTTAACTCTATTAAAAAAATACTTTTAAAAGAATAAATTTATATAAAAACGTTAAGAAATTGATAATAAACATGTTGAAATTGTTATAGAAAATAGGTAACATCAAAACTAATTGATAAATAAATTTACATTAAAATGTCTATGATAATTTTAGCTTTAGATTGGATATAAAAACATTCAAGTTTATTTTAAGCGTTTGTTTTCGTATTAGTTTCGGTAAATATTAGATTAAATTAAAGATATTTTTTTGTATTTAATCGAAGAAAACATACGAAACCCACAAAAACTAGTCTAATCTCCAATTTGTTTGATGTCTAATGTCTTGTATAAACAGTTCGTTTTTGTGCAAAAATCAAGTCTTTATTTTATTTTCGATTTAATCTACTTTATAGTGAGTCACAAGTGTGTCATTTAGAGATTTACGCTTGCTACATTTTCTTAAACCTGTTTTCACGTTTGGTTTGGTTTTTTAGATCACTTTTTTAGACATAAATTCATAATTTTTTTCTTCAATTAATCTTTTGATTGATTTATGTATTTTTCGGTTTGCAATGAGAGGACAAACTGTGTTTGTGTTTAAATATATTTTAATATATTTTGATTTTATTTTGTTTTTTAATTAGAAATAAATTCAGATTAAAATATTTTGCAGACATTGTATCTAATTAGATAAATGTAATAAAAATAAACTAGACATAAATTTAATTTAACTTGTTTAAAAAATAAATATATACTAAGAATATATAAACAGATTATTGGATTAAAAAATATCTAAATATTAATTATTATTATTTTAAACAAAAAAAATAAATCCAAATAAAAAATACAAAATAAAACACTTAATAAAACACTTCCTATAAAAGCAAACCTCAAAACTAATCGACAGAAAATAAGACCAAAATATAAATTAGTAAAAAAAGCGAAAATATTTGTAATAATCACTAAAAAAAATTTAGAAATCATTTAAAAACACATAAACTAAAAGCAGAAAAATCACATTTAGAGGAACAGTATGTGGTATTGGCATAACATTTCAATTTGGGCGGCACTGGAAGGTTAAGATAGTCGAGGGAAATCGGTCGGGATATGCATTGCCAATGAGGCGCTCCATGTGCTCACTCCCAAGCGCATACATATGAGTGCGCGCTTGGAAAATGCCCAAGTTGGAATAAATACATACATATACTAATGTATATACTTTTTTCAACTAACATCGATAGCAATATATTCAGCTATCAGTCCCACAATCCGAGAGCCCAAAAGTGATTGATTGTGCGCCCAATGAGCTGATCAGGTAATGAATGGTCGACCAGTTTTTCTCTCTCTTATCCTACCATTCCCTTCGGTGCCACTTTCGGAATCACTTATTCAATATATTTATTTTTTTTTGTATTATATGAATGAATGAATTTTTTTCACTCAGTTTAGATCATTCGCTGCATTTCACCCACTTTTAGACCCAATACCCAAAATCTTTTTTTCTTTTTTATTCTCTATCTGTGGGTTCTCTCCCTTTTTTAGCTAATGTTTTGCCTAACTCTCTCTCCCATTCCCTTTCACGTGTGAGATGTGCAAGGTCAGATTTGGATGGAATTACGGGATGAATAGCTAGTTTTATATAAGTCGAAAATTTTATGTTTTTTATATTATTTTATTTAAATTAATTTTTTAAAATAAAAGTATTTAAACTAAATTAGTAAAAATATTAAAAAAATAAATAAACAAGATAATTTTTTCAAAAATTTTATAAATATATTATTAAAATTTACAAACTAGCTTGCACATCTCAATTTCTGACGCATTACAAATGCGAGCGCACTCTTAGACTGAATTTATCAAAAAGCCGTATATATTGTGCAAAATCTGATTCCGTACTAAACCGTAAGACTATTTTCACTCTCTTATGGTTTTCGCTCGGAGTTACCGGACGTGCGATTCGACAAAAATAATAATACAATTTTCGCTCTCTTTCGCTCTCTTTCGCTCTCAGTCTCTCTGTCTTTCACTTTACGTATTTTGATCTCAAGTTTCCACTCGTTTAACATATTGTGTAAAAATGAATAAACAATTCTCCTTTCTACTTTTTTTTCTGCTGCAAAACTGTTGTTGTATTTGATATTTGATAATATTGTTTGACTCTCTCGTACTGCGAATGTATGTATGTGTGAACGGGGAGAGTAAAAGCTGTTGGTGTATATCATTAGTGTTGTAAAATTTTTACTTGTTTAATTTTTTTTGGATTAAATTAAAAAATTTTTAATATTATTTAAATTTATAAATATAATAATTATTTATTTTAAATATTTTATTTAAAATTTTTAAGTATTTTTTTGTTTAATTTAATTTAATGTAATTTTGTTTAAAAATTTAAATAAAGTTGTAAATTGTTTGTTTTTTTGGTAAATACTCAAATAGTAGTCTGTATTAAAGTAATATATTTATAAATTTTAATTTATTAAAATTTTAAATTTGTAATTTTGTTTAATAATATATTTTATTAAAAATATTGATTTTCTAATTGTTTAAAAATGTTTAACTTTACAACGCTAATGTTTATCTTACGCACCGGTATATAATATTATGTATATTTTTTGAATATATTTTACACAATCACAGGCATTGTCTGTCGTTTTTGCTGTTATTTCTTATTTTGAAAGTTTACTTAAAAGACCGGAAAAAATAATTGTTATCCGGAATTGAATCACAAAATGTGTATAAAATTTAGTTAACGTTTAATTCGCGAGAATATAATAAATGAAAGTTTTATTTTGTGAGAAAAATGCAGACATTTTGTTCATTTGGGTCTTTAAAAAGCATAAAATCATTTATTTATTTATATTTTTTGATAACGAGATTAGATTAGATAACAATTGACTTAAAGTTTTTTTTTCGCGTTTTTATTAATTATAATTTCAGTCGTTTTTATGCATTAATTGTATTGAAAACTAAAAATCTTTAGCAGAGATTAGATTAAAATTAATAATTTTTGCGCAAAAAAAGGGTAAGTTTTTGCATAGAAATCAAATTAATTAATTAAAAAGTGTAAACATTTTTTCAATAGATTAAGAGTTTATGTATATAAAAATAAAATCAAAATTTTTTAATTTTATCTTCAACCTTTTTTTAATGGCATTCTAGAAAATTAAGAATAAATTCTCGTTTTTATACTAATCTATAATTTTTGTAATATTTTATATAAACATAAAATAAGAGATTTTTCTTCATTTAATTCCCGATTTGGTGATTATTAAATGATTATAATCTCATCATTTATTTCCGAACAATAGCGTGGGTTTGGTATTAAAGATATTTTTAAAAATACTTTTTTTTTAACTTCTATTGATATTTCATTTAATTTTCGAAATGTATTTAAAATTTTTATTTTTTGATTAAACCTAATATTTGAGTCACGTATTAGTCAACGAATACCTCTAATAATGTTTTTTTTCTTATTATATTATTTTGATAACAGACGTAATTTATTCATTATTTTTTTGTCTTAAAAATAAATCTATTTTTTAAAATTTATTTTTAAATTTTTGTCTTGAGTTTTATGTTTCAAAAAATAAAATCGAATTAATTAAAAAAAAAAATATTTAAGAAGTTTTATGTTTAGATAAAATTATATTTATGCGCAAAAAGCTATCAATTTATTACAGTTTTTGATAACAACCCTATCTATAGTTTTTTCAAAAATTATATACATTTTTATATATAGTTTAAAATTTAGCAAAATTTTCCAATTTTATTAATTCTCATAAATATCTCTCTTATTGGGAAAATAATTATTTAAAAAATAATTTTCACTTTTTATGCAAACATTTTATCGATAGAAATGGGAATAAAATTTTCGCATTTTTTCTCTCGATTACTCATTTTGTATAAAACTTTTTATTCATTTAAAACCTTTTTTGCGTTAAATTAATTAAAATTAAATTAAACCTAATTAAAGATAGAATAAAAAAGAGATTTTTAGCAAGGAAAAAAAAGTATTATCACACATCTCATCCAAACGATAAAGTTTTGGAAAAGTTTTATTTCAAATTAATTAAATCCGATTTTGTATTCCCACACACTTTGGGGTTTTTAAAAATGTTTAAATAAGAGCAAAAAATCTGTAATTTAATTAGATATCACTCCAAAAGTCTATTTACTAAACAAATAAAAAATATTAATTAAATAATAAATAACGCAAATAAATATATATCAATTAATAGATATTTATGGATTTATAAGTAAATGTATATAAAGTAGATATAAATAACGTAATAAAATCAAAAGCAAATAAAAATAATGCATCAAGCAATTGAAAAATTTAATTGACCCTAGCTGAACCCAAATTCAAACTAGCCAATAATAAGAAGCCAGATCAAATAACAAAAAGTCGAAATATTAAATTAAGTGCCAATCAAGCGCAAAAGTGTACTTGATTAAAGAAGTTATACAGCGCTCGATTAGCAAGTGCGTAGGCCTTTTGTCTCAAATGTAGCTTGATTAAATTTGTAATTAAGAGCAAAGCGAAAAAAACTAAATAATTTGTAATTAAAAATAGCGACAAAACAAATACATAAGACTTGATGAGTGAATGAGATGTTTGTGACTGTCTATCACTCGACTGACTCTCACTCTTTTGATATGTAAATACAGTCAGCGATTAAATCGCTATAAATATACTATAATTAGGATTTAATTTCGAGTCGTTTCGCAATTTTTATGTATTTTTTTTTTCGCCGACTCGACTACATTGTTGGTTATTATGACAATGGATTCGAATATATTTTAGACTTTTTTCTTCTTTTGTAAAGTTTTTAATTTATTTCGCTTTTTATTCGCTATTATTTGTATTTATACTTTAAGAGTAAGAATAGTATAAAATATTAATTTTTTTGAGAAATTTTATTTTTGTATTCATATCATGTGTTTGTTAGTTATTGTTGTTTTTGTCTTCGCTTTAATAGTATTATTTTTTTAATATAATTTTTTTTTATTTATTTAAATTATTTTGTTTGTTGTGTATGAGTTGACAGAATTTTCTTCATATAATGTATTAATTTTTCTGTATATACACTGAATGTTAAGTTTGATGTTTTGTATATATGTTTATAAATTAAATTTAAAACTTTTTCTCAATACTAGTGACACATATTCACTGCAAAAAAAAATCTAATTTTATTCATGAATTAAAAATTTGTTATTCAATACCAATGATGTGTTTATTTTTAGTAACTTTTTTATTGAATTAATTTTTTGCATATTTTCTAATCCTTTCAAATATTTAAACATTTTTTTCAAACATTTCAATAGAAATCTTAATTTTCTTTAGACTTCAGTTTTGCATAATTTAGTCAAACATTTCAAAAATCTAAAAAACGTTTTTTTTGAAACAAATTTTCAAATAATAATAATTTTAAACAAGAAAAAAAAGAAAATAATTTCTGAAAACATTCTTCCATTTGTCAATCATTATAAGCGAAGAAAAAATAAAATAAAAAATAATACTTAAAGTCAGAAAAAGAGCGATTATTAATGAAACAAAAATTTTTGGAAATTTTTCAAATTATTTTCAAACACATCTATAATATTAGACATATTTAAGAACGGCTTAACTCGACAGCTGTTTGAGTCAACAGTTAATGCGTTTATTCAAAGCGAAGCATAACTTAAAGTTTAGGAAAATATTTATTAAATTATATTTTTGTTCCAGAAATTCAATTTATGAGAAGATAAGGTATGCCATGAATTTGTGATGATATGAAACATGAGAAAAATTTTATAACTTTTCTAATTTGACATGTTCAAGGTTGACCGAGCAACAAGTAATTCGAAATTGTTTTCAACTATCTAAATTCAGGTGAATGTGGCAATTACATTTTGTTTCAAATAACATTTTATACGTTTATAGTTGACCAAGCACCAATTAATATTGAATAAAATTTATAAATAGTTGTAATATAGACAGGTAAGTTAAATAAATTAAATTTATTTTATTTTAACTTGGCATAAATTAAATTTAGATATATTTGTATTTAATTTATATATATATTTATGTTTATTTAAAATATAAAATTTCATTTATAATAAATATTAATTTCAATGTTTTCTTGCACATCTTATAAAATTGTAATTTAGAAAAATATTTTTAATTTACTATCATGCGTATAATTAAAATAGAGATGATGACAATGAGCATAGATATTGAATAACTATTCTAGACTATTTTTAGAAAACTAATTATCTCGAAACGCTTAGACATTTAGACATAATTGATACAAGGCAATTTTTAGAAAAGCACTTATTTGTTACTGTAGTCGACTATCAGGTGCGCAAGATCAATCATCAGAATTAAAAAAAATAAAAACAAAATATTTTACAAATTCTTGACTTCTAAGAATTTTTTTCTCATTTCAAACAATAATAAATAAAAAATCTTAAAACAGTCTAAATATAATCTAGCTTAAAATAATTATTAGCTAGCTTAGAATAATGTATGCTAACTTAAAATAAATATAAACTCATTTGAAATAAATGTTAACTAGCTTAAGATAAGTTTATAGTTGTTTAAGTTTAAAATTAATTAAAGCTTGATAGGAATATTAACTAGCTAGTAATATAGATATGCAAGTAAAATTTAAATTACTCACAATTTTCTATTAATAATCAAATCTATATATATTTAATACATTTGTAAAATATTATTAGAATTTTATAATTGAATTAAATTTTTGTCTTTTATTCTCTTAATACAAACATCAATCTCTATTTGAGTTACACAACAGTTATCATATGTCATAAAATTTTTGATATCTATTTATATATTACTATTTTTTTATTCTTATTATTTTATAACAAATTTATGATTTCTTTTGTCAAAGACTTGATTATACAAACTATCGCTTTGGGTATAAAAAATGGTTTTTCATTTCTCATCACAAATAAAGTTATAATTTATTTATTGCAAAATATAACTTATTTTATGTTATTTCTAATGTTATTTCGAAACATTGTCTCAAAATATCATTTTCTATTATTAATATATTTTTGGTTTTATTTTATTTTTATATTATATTAATATTTTTGGTATAAAATATATAAAATATTTTTAGGTCTAAATTGAATTTTTCTATTTGATTGTCAAATATTTACAAATGGAATAAAATATTTTGTATGAAATAATTTTTTTTATTTATTTTCTCTTTTATACAAAATATGATTTATATGTGAAATAAATTCCAGACTAAGAACTGGAGAATAAATTTGAATAAAATTTTTGAAAATTACGTATACTTTGTGTCAATTTAGAAAAAAATTTTATTAAATTATATGTTGCTATAAATTATGCAAAAATTCAATTTTAAATATTTATATATATCTTTTACCCAAGAGAATGGAGCATGGAATTAATTTCAATAAATATATACAAAACAATAAAATAAACTCAAGAAAATTTAAACATGTATATTCTTATTTATTTAAATTTTTTGCAAATTTATTTGAATTAATTTTACTTTTAATATAAAAATTTTACAAAAAAAGGTGGGCGTATTGTCGAAATATATCCTACGTCAATTTTGTACACTAATTGTACATTCTATTTTAAATTTTTATCTAATACATATTTTAATCTAGAAATTTATCTAATATTAAAATTTTATAACAAATATCTATGTCACTTATATCAAACTTAATTAAAAATCAGATTAAATTGAACATATTACAAAAAATTAAATTGATAGTTTTTATTTATTTATTATAGTTTTTAAAATAATTGGATTTATTATATTTTTATAACATTAAAAAAATTTTAAACTTAACTAAAACAAAATTATATACAGTTAAAGTCCATTTCTATCAACTGGGTCGGGCAAAATTGGAAATAGGATAAAAATGGAAGAGATAAAAATGGACTTTGACTGTATATTATAAAAATTTTTGTTTAGATCATTTAATATTTGTTTTTAAATATTTTTAATTAACTGTTTATAAAAAATATTATTTTAAAATTATTTATCAATTATTAGTTTTATTTCATTTTAAGCAAATTTCTAATAATAAGATTTAAGCCTAAAATAGATTTTTAATTAATTTTTATTAAAATTTGTTTTTTTAATTCAATATAAAAATTCCATTGAATTTTTAATTAAACCTAAATGATTAATTATCAGTTAAGCAATACAAATTAAAAACAAACAAGCTCATTAGAAATGTTTGACTTTAATAGAAATTAAAAATATATTAATTATTTTATTAGCAAATTGAGTATTAAATTAAATTTTATGTATTTTACGATAATCTAGCTAAATTTGATATAATACAAATTTATTTGTTATATACTGTAATTACTCTAATGTCATAGTATATTAATTTCAACTTGTCAAATTCAGAAATAATACTAACATGCTAAAACAAATTAAATTATTATGTTGCTAGGTGATATCAAGCGAGAGTTTATCCTTTCATCGATTCTTTTGTTAAGAATCATTAATTTTCGATCATTTATCAAAAAATTTATTTTTATACTACTTTCGAAAAAATAAATAAAAAACAAATTAAGAAATAAAACTACAAATCATTTATCTTTAGGAAATAATTGCATTTTAAAAAAAGTTTAGATTTTTTGGTTGCTTTCCGTTGGCAACAACAAAAAAATATAATAAAATTTTAAATAAATTACCGAAAAAAATGCATTATTTTTCAAAAATTTGAGCCAATAATAAAGAAATAGAAAGAAAAAGTCACAAGATCCCCCTATGTGTCAAAATAAGATTTATTAACAGGATCATTTATTTTATCTTTGCACTTTTTTGAAGTCTAAAATCTATTTTTCATTCAAATTCGAGTTTTATACGTATTTTCGGCAATGGATTAAATATTGTTTCTAATACTGTATATGAATTTCTATTATAGCATGATTAATTTTTAATGTGTTTGACAAAGCGTTAAATAAGAATCTTTATTCTTTTGTTCTTGCTGGCTAATTGTGAAATTTGAATAAATGAGTTAATTATTCAAAAAAAAATTATCTTTCTCCTTTTTGCAGCTTCTTTGTTTTAAGATGGGATTATTTTTGTATTTTATTTAAATTTATCTTTCTAAATTTTATTAAAGCTTATTATTAATTAATTTCTATTAAACTATTTTAATTAATTAACTTTTGTTAAACCATTTTGTTATTTTATTTTTGCATTTATTGTATTATCAAGCTAATTTTTTAATTGAATAAACATTTAATTATATTTACTTTGAATTACCCTGAATATCGGGAGATTGTACGCGTATTATACGAAGGAAAAAGTGATTTTTATGTTAAATATTAAGAAGCGTGCTATACGCCGGATGCGTATTATACAAACATAAAACTTAAATTTTCGGTAATTATTGAATGCGTACTATACGCCAATGCGTACAATCTCCCGATAATCAGGGTAATAAATTTCTTATTTTATATAACCCATTGTTATAATTAATCGATAATTACATTTTGGTCAGTACTCATACAAAATTTGCGCATGTAATTATAACTGAATTGTATAAACATGTTAATTTATTGCCAAAATTCTAATATGTAAATTTCAATTTAATTGCTTTTTACTTTTTACAACATTATTAACAAAGTTTACGAAATTGTTTTATCTGATGTCGGCTTAAAATGCTTTGAAAATATGTTTTCAAATATTTTAGACATTTTTGCTAAATTAGAATTAAGCTAGCTTAAGTCTAGATTAGTCTATTTATTGATAAATTTATTTACTATGTCATTTTTATGGTCTGTATCAACTTGAGCGAAATCCATTTTCAGCGAATACTTAATAATCCGATTAAAATGTACTGATAATAAATATGCAAAAATATTTATGCAAATTCTCTAATAGCATGAGCATTTTGAGCAAAATATTAAAATTAATATAGTTAATTTTTAAATACATAATTTATACTAAAATTTAAATAAAGATATGTAAATAAAAATAATAAATTATAATTATTAATAAATTCCAAAACGGATTAAACTTATTATAGCGACTCTTATAACAACATTGAAAATGCGATTGAGTTTTTATATTTAGTCCATTTTTTGTTTAAAGCACAATAAAGTTTATAATTTTAATATTTTACTGTTGTAAACTATTTATTTAAAAATTAATAAAGCTAAAATTTTTGTTTATTTATAAAATTTGTTAATATTGAGTTAAACAAATATATTTAATAGATATTATTTATGCTTTTTAAACAAGTAATTTGTGCTCAAATTGTACAAGTTGAAAATAGATTTCGCTCAATTAAATCTAAACCAATTTTTATTTATCAAAATCGGATAATTAATTCAATCAAAAGTTAATATTTTTTTGAAAATCGATTTTTGATTACATAATCTTAAAAATGTTTTTTAATTAAATTAAAATATTTTCTTAAAATTTTGTTATCAATTAAAAGCGATTTATTTAATCAACAGATGTTTTTGAAAATTATGTACAAATTTTTTTCGTACATAAACTGTATATTAAATTAATATTTTTGATAAACTTTTAGTTTTTATTTACTTTTTTAAAATTAAATTTTTAATTAATTAATTTATTGATTCATTTCTGAGATATTAAATTGAAATTAAATTTAATGACATTTTTGAAGACAAATTAGATTAAGATTTTTGTGCAAAGAATTTGCGATAAAAATAAAAATATTTTTCTCAAAATTAATCTTTAGTTTAGATTTATATTCGTCGACAGAATTGTATAAAATTTACATTAATTTGATTTTCAGTTTATTCTCATATCTGTTATGATATAAGAATTTATTTAATATTTTTTTGTATTTTTTGAAAAATTATATTTAATTCAAATTATTATCAAAAATATATTTTTAATGATTACTAAATTTTTATAAAATTTAAAATTTTTTTTAAGAATAAGTTTTGAAATTCTTTTCTATTATTAAATAAATTAAAAATATTTTTATTTTAATAGAATTGTTATAAAAATATTTTTAAAATTATTATTTTTTAATATTAATATATGTTATGTAATGCAATGTAAAAGTAATTTAAAAATTAAATTATATTTTGTTTAAAATTATTTTCTATTTTAATGATAAAAAAATCAATTATCAAAAAATATATAATAAAACAAATGCATTAAAATCATTAAAAATTTTAATAATTTATAATTTAATAAATTACGTCATTTTTATTACAATAAAAGTATTATTAGATTTTAAAAATGTTTTGAAAAAAATTGTTAAAAATATTTTTATTTTTTAATAATTGACAAAAAGTTAAAAAATTTCTTTTGCTGTCAATGTATTTGATATAAAAATAGAAATTTATTTTAATCTAAACTATAATTAGTCTGTCTTTCAATACAAGCGAAAAAATACATACATTTATTACATATCAATCGATTCTAATCATTAGAATCTAATGCTTTAGATAAGAGAATTAAAAAGAAATATAACAAAAAATATAATACTTTTCATTCAATAACAGCCTAACAAATACAGTCGAAAATTGTATTTATAATTCAAATCAATTTTTTATTTCTTATATCTCATTAAATATTTATTTTTAAAATAATTATTTTATAGCCTTTTCTGAGTTTTAATTTCTATAATTAATTTATTTCTTATTTTTTCATTAGTTTTATTCGTTTTTATTAAAATGTTTGAATAAAATATAAATTTATTTTTATGATTAGAATTGATTGATAGATAAGTTTAAAAATATATTTTCATTTTAAACGCATTATTAGTTTTAATTAATATTTGAGTTTTAATAACGATTTTGATTATTATAGAAAAATAATTATTAAAATAATAATTATTTTAATTTTAATGTTAAACATCAATAACAAAAAATTAGAATAAATTTACCAAAAATAGCAATAATTTTCACTTTTAAAGACGTAATTAATTTCAATCAAAATATGCGTTAAAAGCAATTTATAAAACAATAAAAAAAATTACAAAAATAATAAAAATCTAAAATTTAAAACTAAATGTCTATCAAAAATAAAAATCAATTGAATTGAATACTAAAATCTCAACTCAACCCACAATTTAAACCCAAAAAAAGTTTACAAAAAATATAAATATAAATAAAAAAGAGTAAAATAAATACACAATTTATTTATTCAAGATTCAATCAAGTCAAAAATATATACATCAAACTTGACTCAAAATATTTGATAGACTGGATAGGATAAAAATGGTAATTTAGTTCGAGATAGTGTCAAGTACAATCAAATAGATAAAAAAAAATTATATAAAACAATATAATCTATTCAATGCATAAGAAACGTCTCATTTATTCAATATATGAATAACTCTATTGAAAAATGTAGCCATAGATACATTGATAGCATATATTAGATATTAGGATAAAATTTGAAAAAAATAAAAAGTTTTAAAACTTTTTTCACTTATTATTTGTCTTTCACTGCATTGACTCGTTTTAATTGCTTTGTTTGACTAAACAATTAAATTTTTATTTTAAACAATAATAACGTAAATAAATTGTAGTTTTTCTATTTATTAATTGTTTGAACTGTTCATCACAATTAAATCATTTGTTTTGTTAATTAAATTTTTGTCTTCAATCAGATTATAGATATTTTTTCCGTTGATTATTATATTTGTTATTGAATTAAAAAATTATTATTTTTTAATTTTAAACGTTTTTTATGTTAATCTAGATTTTGATTGTTTAATGTGGGAAAGATCAATTGTTTGGGAAAAAAATGAAGTAGGCTGGTATTTAATGATTAGCAAGGTTAAAAATAGAATAAAATACATTTTTAAATACTTTAAATAATTTTTTTTTCTGTTACGCAAATAATTTTCAATGAATTACTGATCAGATGTTTAAACAATTTTTGAAACTTTTTTCTCTATTCTCTTAATAAAACTTTTCTTTTGATTTTATTTTACTGACAGTTAAACAATAGATAAGAAAATTGTTGTAAAAAATAATTAATTATTTGATTTGTAGTGAACTTGTAATTAGAAAAAATGGGTTTTCTCTTCACTTCCTATTCCAGTGGTTTTTAATCATAAAAATAATATAAAAAATATTTTTTTATATACTTTTTGATCAGATTTTATGATTTACTATACATTGTCTGATAAGTGCAAAAATATTTTCTAATTCTTATTGAGATTTGATTTGTTTGACAAAACCGTTATTAATATATAAAAAACTTTTAATTCGTATTAAACTTGAAATTAAAATTTTCTTATAATATATAAAATACATCAAAAATACATTTAAACCGAAAAGTCTTAACAAAAATCAAAAACTAATTGAGAGTAGAGTTAGTGTAAGAGATGTGAAAAACACTTAAATTATTTTTCACATTAAATGTGAGGAAAAAAGTAATAATTTTTTCTTTGATAAGAAATTAATTGCAATTTTGATTTTTTGAGCCTCTCTTAGATTAAAGCCCAAAAACGTAATAAAAAATGTAATTAAAATACAAATTCAATGTAAAAGAAGATATCAAATAATAAACTAAATTAAGTTGTTTTATAACAATTCATAAAAAGTAGTCTGACTTAAACAATACAATTTTACCTTATCTGTATATTTTCATATGTGCAAGGTACACTGTTTTGCTAAAAATTTGTTTTAGTTTTTAATTTTTAAATTTTTTTAACAAGATAAATTAAAACCATGTTTTTAATAGCAATTTTAAAATAATTAAATAATAATTAATTAAACTTGTTGCAAAATATATTTAATAATCTTAATAGACAATATTTTCAAGCTAATTAATAAATTTTTAATAATTAATGTTAGTAGTTACTGGTGCTTGCAGCTCGATTCAAGATGGCCGACAGCGCACAACAGTACGAGCCTATTTTTGGATGACGCAAACCTAACCTAACTTTTTTCCCACAAATGACGTACTTTATGAA
>JAQFXP010000237.1:0-36910 GCA_034693685.1 Belba bartosi | reverse complement strand
TTGAAAAACAAAAATACACGTATCTAATTATATTTTAATATAAACAAAATGTATTGTTTGAAATTTTTATAACCCAGCTAGTTTTTACTGAGCAGATTTTATCATGCCACAAAATGACCAGGTAAAATTTGATAAAACTGTTAGTGTGGCAAATTCTTGTAAAATTTCCATAATTGCCTTAAAAAATTTAGATTGATAAAAGCTGGCATTTTAAATTTAATCCAGAATATATGAAGAAATTAGATTAGAGAATTACTGTATATTTTTACCAATTAATTGAAATGCTTGCAAAATCTAATTTTAACTTTTTGACTAGATGAATGCTTGAATGAAAAATTATTATAGAAAATTGAAAACTAACATCTAGTTAGCATATTGCTGTTTTGAACAATAAATACAACCATTTATTTGTTTTTGACGAGAAAACAATTTATTTATCATTTCTTAGTTATATTGTATTCCTTACAACCGTAACATCAATTTACTTATCATTTATTCAATTATTAGTTTTATTTAACTTAAGCAAACTGTTGTTAATACGGTGTCTATAAATAATAAAATTCTGTCAAATATAGAGTATTTGCGTTAAATCTCACACAAATCAGCTGATACAATTAAATACCACAATCGAACTAGACTAAATCCATCTAGCCAATATACATTTGGTACAAAAATAAATTCATTTCGACAAAAGTATTTCTGAATCAATTCAAACATATTATATACTTTCAAATATACATTTTATATACAGTACATATAATATACTCTACTTTCAAATTCTTTTGATAAGATTACATTCAAAGAAATAATTTTTTTAAAACTTGTGATTAAATGTTGACTGTATTAATTTATATTTTTAAATACTATAGTATATTAATATTTTTTCTATTTGTACTTATTTCTATTTGTAATGTTTAAATAATTTAAATTTATTATTTTGTGTATTAATATAAATTGACTTGGCCAAATGCATATCGGCATAACTATGTATAGTACAGGTGAAAGTATTGCATTTACACTCAAGAATTACTAAATGTTTTGATTACTTAAGTCTATCTTGCTTTAACCTTTGGAATTATTCCTATAATTTCGGTTCAAATTTCACTTTTTTTAAACGCAATTCGTTTTATCAAATAATTTCAGGTTATAATCAAAAATAAAATAAATATTTTAGAAAATATATCGCTTTTTATTATTTAGTGTAAATCATAGTTAAGATTCAGGAATACATTTGAAACAAAATACTAAAATTAAACATAACTTCAAACAAATCAAAATTATTTTGTGACTAATTATTTGACATTAAATTACTTTCTCATTGAACGCATTGTTTTGTCGAGTTTGAGCTCAACCTATAATTAAGATAAGATTATCATTGATTGGACTCTTGTCTCACAAATCCACAACTGATTCAATGAATGAGGAAATAGCTATAAATGAATTCTAATTTAAAAATAAATTATTTTGAATAATACGAGACTTTATGTAAATATTCGATACAATTATTGCAACAATCATTAAAATGATTAAAAACTGTACAAAATTTGGAATATTATCCAAATATTAACCATTTATATGTAAATCTGAAAACTGAGTAGTGGTCTAAGTAGTGGTCATCTTGTTTGGGGGCACGTGTCCGATGTCACCCACCGTATACACCACTACCCGTCCACTCGGTCTGATGGCAATCCACGTGACGCTGCAGTTGTGTAACGAGAATCGAAGCCAAGCCTCGGGAGGAAACTGAAGCGCTCGACACACGAAGTATCGAATCACGTTTGCGTGACAGACCAGGATCTCATAGCTGTCCTTTGTCTGTGTCGGGTCCGCTCTGTGGAAGTATTTACGGAACGCCGCCTCTGCAACACACCGGAGCACACAAACAATAAATATAAATATCAGTTATCACACCATCACTACATAACAACATTACAACATGATCATATTTCAATTATACAGTCTATACACTATTGTTATTGAAAAGCCTATTCTAATCCTATTAAACATTTTCCAATTTTAGAATAATTATCAAAAATATATTTCTCTTAAAATACATCAAAAAAGAATAAGTTCTAAACATTTGATTCATTATTAATTGGCATTAAATTAAGAATATGTCTGACATTTAGACATTAAGTTATAAATAAATAAAAACTTATTTAAAGCTATTAATGTGTTTGCAGTTAAATAACTAAATATATGATTAAATAATAGAAACAATTAACGAACCGATTCGCGCCCCGTCTTCAAAGAATTGCTATTTTCGGTACATTTTATGAAAAGCAAAATCAAATAATCAATGAATGATAGGATTAATTAATCAATTTGCTGTCATTGAGCAGTTTGAGTGCTAACCTTGGGTTCTGGCCTCCAGTGATGGACGGGTGGGTCGGGCTGTATGGGAGAGCCCTCTCTAATGAAGTGGCAGCTGTCGACCGGAATATTAGGCAAGTGTTGGCTAATGATATTCGCAGTCTGAGTGGCTCTGGTCATAGTTGACTGGACTATACGAGTGTACGGAAGCGCCAACTCCTTGAGTCTAAGGCCGACGTGATTGGCCTGATCTCTGCCGAGAGCGGTCAGAGTGCGCAAGTGGTCGCTATCGCCGTTCAGGTTGTACTGGCCGTGTCTGACCAGAATCAGATGTCTGGTCGCCATAGCCTTCGCTTTTTCGAGTTTTTCGTTGTAATTGTTTTCATCTTTTTCTGAGACCCGAAACGAACCCTTAATTGGTTTGACTACAGAAAACGGTTCCCTTTTGTCCCAATTCTGGTCCCATTTGGCCGAACCCGAACTCATCAGAGAACCGGTCGCTAAGTGATCGCTAAAATGGTTTTGAATCACATTCGCGGCGCGAGCTTTGAATCCATCGGATTCGCTGTTCAGACCACTCAAGAGGACGGCTGCGGCCGCTCCACAACCGGCCAGACCTGCGGCTAATAATAGCTTTCGGGTTCCTCTTAATAGTGACATTGAATTAATTAAGTATTAATTTTTGCACTTATTATATCAATACGTAATAGACATGTGTTTCACAATAATTGATGTCATTTGCAGAACAATTCGCTTCCATTTCAGACATCGATTATTATTTAGCGACAATTAAACCGATTTTGCGAAAACATAATCGCTTTAAATGCAAACCGAATCGAATAACTAATTTCAAAGCAAACGAATCAAAGATTTATATTTGAATTAAAGTTAATTTGAGATAAAGAGACGATAATTACAGCAATGAATCAAAAACTGCTAGAATTGCAAACACACTATAAGTCTAATACTAATAGTAATAGCGTTTATGTAATTAGTGTTGAATTTGGTTTGATTTGTGTATTAGTATTAATACTGTAATAGTGATGTACTGATGCACTGATGCAGTGCTGATGTGCGCAACACAACACACATTGCTTTGCATTCAGTCTTTCAGTCATTTGTTTCACACACTTTCAACACTATTCTCTGTTTACCTTCTAATCCATTCCATACACAAACAATGTTATTACAACAAACATTTAACTTGTCTTCACAAACGACGTCAACTATGCTAAGAGTTGGTGTATTATTAGGATAATAAAGGAATGGATTGTTTGCATTAAAACTCAATTAATATGGTATTAGAATCGAGAAATAAGTGCGAAAAGTATGAGAAATGTCGGGTTTAGCACAGATTTGGCTATACGTGGGTTGTGAACGATGTCGAGTGAAGTAATGCCGAGTCTGGCTATGGATTAGTGAGTGTTTGGTTGAGTTGACGACAAACAGACTAATCAGTTGTGAAACTCTCAGATAATCACTATTTTTGACACCAATTATCACAACTAATAATATGTTAAATAATAATTGTTTTGACAGTTAATCCATTGAATCAATTGTCAACAATTGAAACAAATGGTTAAAAATTAATTATCAGATGTTTGGTCACAAATCAATGGCTAATCATTTGATTGGATCCGCTCAAGACGTTTGCGCTGATTGTGGAGCAAACGGTTGGTCGCAATGAATCGATTGATTACTTGTCTAAGTCTAACCATTAAATTGATTTGTGTTTAGATCCGAATTGGGTTTCCCTCAACAGAGGAGTTCTCATTTGCGACGACTGTTGTCTTATTCACCGAAGTTTAGGCCGTAATTGAATAACCATTCGATTGGTTGATATTTAAGAGTTTGAATTGAATTCAATTGAATTGAAATGCATTTTCAGGCCATATATCACAAGTGAAGTCAATTGCGAAGAGTGTTTGGCGATCGACACAAATCCAACTGATAGTAGAGCTGCAGAGGAGTGGCGCCAACTCTATATGGGAACACACTCTCCTGGACCCGTTGACCGGCAGGACTGGCCTGAGACGGAAGCCGGCGCCGAAAGAGCCGCTGCATCCGAATAAAAGCGAATTCATTCGATCGAAATACCAAAACCTTTCGTTCATTAATAGGTCGACCAATAAGGAAGAGTCCGAAACAGATATTAGCGAACAATTGCACTCAAGTGTCAGAACTCCAAACCTGAAGACCAGTCTTAGGCTTTTGGCTTCTGGAGCCGATCTGTAAACCAATTACTGTCTCGAGAGCTCTAAACAGTAGTTGTAATTCGAATTGTTTTGTTACAGGAATTACATCCATAACGAGAAGTACAACTGTCCGCTCCATATGGCCGCCAAAGCCGGACAGATATCACAGATTGAGTTGCTTTTAGTCTACGGCGCGAATCCATGTGTTGTCGATGCGAAGGGAAAGACACCAATAGATTACGCAAAAGAAGCCAACTTTGAGGACATAGTGGAACGTCTGGTTGAGAGTCAGTATGAGTTGAGCGATAGACTCACTTACTTTGTTTGCGGACGTATTCCCGACCATAAGAACGGTCAGCACTACTTGATTCCCGAAATGGTTGACTCCAGTGGTGATCGACTGCAAGATTCGAAACTCAAACTCCAATCGCTTTCCAATAAAATATTTGAAGATTTATCTAAAGATGTTTACGATGAGGTCGACCGCCGAGAGATTGACGCCATTTTCACTGTCAATCAACAGCCAATGAGCTCACAGACCGTGATTGCCGACAGACAAATGGTTCCTTTCCTTCCAGTGAATCCAAGCTTTTCTTCGACCCGAAACCAGGGCCGGCAGAAGTTGGCCCGACTTAACAGTAGAGAGTTTGCGCTTTTGATTATTGACGTGTTGTGCGAACTAAGGCGAAGACTTCATGGCATAACTGACACCAAAGCGAATGCTACGATTCCGACCAGTATTTCGATACCGAATTCGAAATTAGTTAAAAAGCCTTCGGAAGCGTCCGATTCGAGCTCTGACTACGATTCCGAACCTCTTTATGATAGCGTTCCCTCAGAAGACGACGAAACTGTTTATCATAAAAGTGGCGCAAATTGTTCACTAAATAATCGATCAATGATTCCAAAGACATGTATAAAAGGATCGAAAAGTTCAGTGACTTTAGACGAATATAGTTCACTGAAAGACCAATTGTGTCGTTCGGATTCACTGATTCAAGAGTTAGTTTTGGGGAATCAGGACATGAGGTATGAAATAACACGATTGCAGGTAATGGTCCAGAAGCTGATCGATGAAAACGCACAGTTGAGGGCTGTTGTCATTCCCAGGACTCCGACCCAACCGTTTGATTTGAGGGACAATCTATCAGATGGTCCGCCGCCGGAGATATTACCGCGAAATGCGACCAAAACTCCGACTCGACCTCAGTCTATGTTTAACGAACGACAGATTGCGCCGACGTGTCCGACAAAGTGTTCGTCTTCTCTCCAGAATCTTCAGCAAAACCCTTCGCCTCAGAGCTCATCCTTTATATCTAGTCTTCCAAATGATAATCAAATCATTTCTAATATTCATTCGAATTATAATAAAGAGACGAATATTTGTTTGAATCCAATCGGCGACCCATTGCTCGTTCTCACCGACGGATCCATTCGATCGAAATTTGTGTCGACTTTTCCATTAAAAGAAGAAGTGCTGCGAAAAACCGAACAAATCACTCGACGCATACAAGAGTTACTGATTACTGCACAGGAAGGAAGACATGAAGAGTGCGTACAATTTGTTTTTCGATTAATTAAGTTATTAATAAATTTGTTTTTATAATATAATTAAACTATTATTTAGATTTGATTCGTGTTCTGACAAAATCAGTTCTGCGGTTCTCAATATGATTAGCATTTTTCCGGAGGTATTCATACATTGACTTTAGATTCTTATTATTGAAATTAATTATATTTTTAATTAATTTATTGATTGAAACAGTCTTTTGGAGAAATGTCTAACTTTGCAAACGGAGAGCAGATATTCTCTGCATTGAGTCAATTACATAACAGTGCCTTAAAACTGAGGGTCGAGTGTCGGACATCACTTAACATCAATTTAATGCCTCAACACTTACAGCAAGACTTTCGTATAATTTACCAGAAAGTGATTGAGAGTGCCTTCGAAATCGCAAAATCCGCCAAAATTCTTGTCACTCTTTTTCAATAATTTTTGAACTAATCCTTAATTTTATATTAATTTATACTAATTATTGATTATATTATTATAATTATCTAATGAATGAACAAATAGGTATTGTTTTAGCCATTCGTTGACAATGTTATGTAAAGAGCGAGTGTTCGCACAAATCATTGCAAATATTAACTTAAACCAAAAATATTGAATTCAATTCTATAATAAACACTAAACTAATTATTCAAATCAGAGTTTATTTGTCACAACTCATCACTCATGACTCATGACTCAAGAGTTGACAATTTAAAAACAATAAGAATTTCTAACTTTAATAATAACTATAAACTGTTACTCTTATAGACGAAATTAGCAAGTTAAATAATTGACAATTTTGAAGCTAATATTGACTAATTAAACAAATTGCTAGGTTAAACTGATATTTATATATTTGTTTGCATCGAAAAATAGCAATCTGCTTTTTAGAGAGAACCTGTATGTGAGGCGATAGCTCTCGAATAACCAATACTTTAATTGACTTTAATTTTTGTTTAGCTTTTAATTGAATTGATAGCTATTTTGTATTTAATTATTACAATATTTATATTTTAATAAAAGCTTTTGATATTTTATAGAGTGATTTAATTGTTTAGTTAATAACTAAATAGCTAAATGTCATAATGACATAATGTCAGCTAAACTTGCAATTTGAAAACGACATTTGGTTAGCTCTGGCAGTAAGTAAAGCGGCAAAACGCGGTTATCCAACTCAGGGCTATTACCTAATTACCTCACATTTTAGTACATGTATAGACAGTTTCATAAATATGTGCCCAAACGCGATATAGTTGACATAGCTGCAGTCCGGACCATCTCATTTTACGGTTATTTATTTGCAATTTAAAACTAAAAATAAAAAATGTATATCCGCTGTATATGTTTATAATGATCATGTTCATTATTAATGACTAACAAGAAGTAAAACATTCAAGGTATGCTTTTTTACATGTTAAATTGATATTAAATTTATTAAAAAAACAAACATTAAAAAAATTAAAAGTAATAAATAATTTTACAATTATTATATTATATTAAACATAAGGTGTGTATTAATTTCATCCGGACGTTTTAGTTTTGACTCGCGCGAGCTTATTGTCTGTTTGTTCTATCTGAATAAGTGTTTGATTCAAGAATAATATGTCTGTTATTGGTTTTTAGGCTTAAATTTTATTATAAATAGTTGAGATATGAGAACAGTAATAACTGAAGAGGTAGTCAAAACAATTGTGCAAATTTACCCTAATTTTTGACGAATTAATTTATTCAATGCATAATCAGAAAAATAATTTGGCCAACAGTTGTGTCTACTTTTTATACAATTCTTATATAATATCTAATAAACAAATTTAGTACAAAAAAATATATATAAAAAAGATAACACATCTGGCAAGATATTGATAATTGTGGACATGTGTCTAAAAAATTTTTAACACACAACTTATGATTCTGGAGAAATAAAAAATTAACGATATCTTGTTAAAAATCTGGTTTTTTAAATTAATAAATATCAAAACATATCTGAAGTTTTTTTAATGCCAAATTAGTTACAAGATTTTATGACAATAAGTCAAAAATGGAAAGGAGTTAAAACGGATAAAAAGAGTAAGTAATTAATCAAGGGACATACATTTTAAAATCTATTACAAAACCAAACAATTTTGCAAAATTTCGTTTGTTTTTATTGAAATGTTCACTAATAAGTTTAACGTTTTCTATAACATAACAAGATTTAAGATAATTTAATAAAATATGCTGTTAATTGTGGTCAATACATGTGCATAGACTTTTATGAGCAGTCTTAGCCGAAGACTAAAATTAATTGGTGAAGAAGGAGTTTTGCGCCATTTTTAATATTTTAATTTAAACCTTATATTTTGTTTTAATATTTTGTAAAGTTTCAATAAAATATGATTTTTAGCAGGGATCGAGAAGGGAGGATCATACATAAATCCCCCCTGATTTTAAAAATTTGGATTTATCCTCCCTTCCTAGCATTTGGTCCGAGGAAAGGTACCCCCTCGACGTTTTGCCGGTCGCCTTTGGCGGCCGGCAAGTTTTTTTGGTTTTTTGCTCAAAATTAGAAAATTTTCCCTATATTGGTGCTAAATTCGGTTTAAATCCAGTTAAATTGTGGAAAATTTCATCATAAATATATGAGTTTTTGAGCGTTTTTGGAAAAATCCCCTCCTTGATCCCCCCTAAGTTTTTTGCCAAAATTTTGAGAAAAATCCCTCCCCTGATCTCCCCTGGATCGGCCGACCTTCTCGATCCCTGATTTTTAGTTTTATTATAATTTGAGTTTTAACTTCGTCCGGATGGAATTAAAACACACCTTATTTAGCTAAATTTTGAACGTACTTAAACCCCGGGATATATGTATATTTACTTTAAAAAATGAAAAAAATAAGTCGTTTTTGGAAATAAATTTCAATCAAATATTTTTGATGAAAAACATTAGAAATAAAAATTCATAGATTAAAGATATAAATCAAACTAAAATAGAGATAAGAAATTATGTAATTAATATTTTGTGATTAATAGGGACCCGAAAACTATAAAAACATGTGACTGTAAAAGGTTTATAGCGCACCACAAAACCGATTAATCACTAATCCCTACAATCAAATAGAACACATCTTGCGATTAAATTTCCAATAAAATTTTCACTTGTTATAGAAACATATTTTTAACTTAAAATCTTTCATTTCTATTAAAGCCGTTTAGAATATTTGTGTATAAATAAAATAGAAGACGTCGAGCAATGCTATGATATGTAGTTTAATAAGTTTTAATTGATTGGAATAACATTCTAAAGAATTAACCAAAAAGTCTTTTATTAGCTTTGAGTTTATTAGTAACCGCAAGATTGAAAATTTGCATTCTAAACTTAGCAATTTTATAGAATTTGAAAAAATTCCAACAATTTATAATAATTCCGAATTAACTGATGATGAAGACATTGAATCAAAAGAAGACATTAATTTTGAATAATTTATAAATTCATTTAATAAAATTATTATATTTTAAGATTTTAGACAATTTGAGTTAATTATTAAACTTTCCTAACATTATAATTTATATGTAAGAATGTCTCGAAATTTGAATTTTTTTTGGTAGTGTAAAAAGTAGGACTCTTGGCCTAAATAATCAATAAAATTATTTAAAATATTAATAATAAAGTTGAAAATATTAAAATCGAAAATATTAAAATTAAAAGTTATAAAATTAAAAATTTTAACATCGAAAATTTTAATTTCGAAAATCTTAAAGTTAAAAACAAAAGTAAAAAACATTAAATTCGAAAATATTAGTCGATAATTTTAATTTCGAAAATTTTAAAGTAGAAACAATTACATGCTATTAAAATTTTATTAATTTATATTATATATATAAATTTTATTTTAATTTGCATATATTTATATTTATATATTTTATTATATTTGTAATATTAAAGCCTGTTTTGTGCGATATCGTTCTAATGTATCTCTCGAATCTCAACTCAATTGTACCAGTGTGACCAAGCTCCTTTCAAGTAATTTAATAGATGTTTGAAATGTTTAAGTAATAAAAACTTATTTTCATTTTAATCTTTTGCTTTAGCTAACTTGTTTGCTATTAATAATTTTTTTCTTTTTATAATTAATTTTGAATCATGTTAAATGCTTCTAAACTTTCAAATTTAAAATTACAAATCGACATAAAAGGGAAGAACTTGATATAAATAGTGACTTACTTTATGAGCTCTACTCTAAACACGTGTTTGTCTTTTAAATCAATGCCTTTTCATATTTCGTAAATTCATAACACAATTGATTTGCAGAACAATTAACTCAATTGAATGCAATTATGGGTCGGTTGAAGAAAAAAGGAGAGAGCGGGTCAAAGGTTGCGTTTGTGACCAGAGGTCAGGCCATTAGAAAACTTCAACTATCGCTCAAAGATTTCCGGTTTGTTTGAATTGATTGAATGCTTATGAAAACCAAATTAAATAATTGACTTTCGGTTCAATCAGACGGTTGTGTATATTGAAGGGCATATATCCGGTCGAACCGAAGCACAAGAAAAAAGTGGACAAAACCGGCAGTTCTTCTAATAAAACCTATTATCTCCTCAAAGACATCCAATATCTATCTCATGAACCAATCATTTGGAAGTTCTGGGACTTTAAAGTGGGTTTTGATTGACTTAAGAGTTACTAAAATAAAAAGAATTTGATTTAATTAAAAAGAATTTTAAATAATTTAGATATTTATGCGAAAAGTGATTCGAGCGAAGGGTAGGAAAGACAAGGAATCGGTCGAAAGGATTCGCGAGAATAAGCCGTTTTATAAAGTGGATCACATCGTGAGAGAGAGGTTTCCATTCGTTACAATCAATACTGTTTGCCATTAAAAGCAAATCCAATCGAATCCAAAAGTATTTGTTTTCAATTCAAAGGTATCCGACGTTTATAGACGCGATTCGAGACATTGACGACGCGTTAAGTCTTTGTTTTCTTTACTCAATGTTTCCCAAATCGAAAGGACTTCCACTCGAACTCATAGAACTGAGTCGACGATTGACTCTTGAGTTTATGCATTATGTCATTGAAACCAAATGTTTGCGAAAAGTGTTTGTTTCGATTAAAGGCTATTACTATCAGTCGGACATCAATGGCCAGACAGTGACGTGGGTTGTGCCGCACCGGTTCGTCTTCAATGTAAGCCAAAGCCATAATCCGTTTATTATTTGGTTTTAATTAATTAATTGACTTTTAGCGCATAACTGATGTCGACGTTCAAGTGATGCGAACTTTTACCGAATTTTATGTAACTTTTTTGGGTTTTATTAATTACAAACTATATTCGAGTAATTCTCTTCAATATCCCCCAAATGTAAGTCTATTTAATATTTAAAGCAAACGATTAATTAATTTTGAATTAGATTATCGACCGAACAATCGCCGAATCAGAAGAGTTAGATTCGGATCAACTGATCGCTGCCCTCAACAACCCGTTGACCTCTTTTGGTAATTCAGATCAGTTGACGAAAATCGATGAATTCAATGACAACGACAATGAGGAGAACCAGAGTTCGGAAATGACTTTTCATCAGTTGACTAAATTGCAGAATCTGTTCAAAGGGTTGAAGTTCTTCCTAAACCGAGAGGTCCCGCGAGAGTCACTCGTGTTTGTGATCAGGAGTTTCGGCGGATCTGTTTCGTGGCCTAAGAGTCTATATATTGGTTCGACTTTTGATGAAAACGACGAAAGCATTACTCATCAGATCGTAGATCGAGAGGACATCGAATCGAAATATATGAACCGCTTCTACATTCAGCCCCAATGGGTCTACGACTGCGTCAATGCAAGACTACTATTACCGGTCCAGCAGTACTTCATTGGCGCTACACTTCCGGCCCATTTGTCGCCGTTTGTTGTCGAGTCTGAAGGCGATTACATTCCGCCCGAAAAGCTAGCTCTCAGAGACCTCCAGGCGCTCGAAGCCGGTGAGGGTCTGGAGTCCGAACACAATGAAAGCGATTCAATCGAACAGAACTCTGAGAAACTTGGAGTTGAGCCGAAGCCGAAGCACCAGAAGGGGCTCAAAGAGGGTTCAATGTCTGTGAGACCGGGTCTTATAGTTAAGCAAAATGTGGACAAAACGAGAAAAGAGGAGAAAAGTGAAGAAAAACGGTTAGCAGTTATGATGATCCCTAAGAAGAAGAAACGGCTTTACTCTAAGATAATGTTCGGCAAAAAGAGGAAATCCAGAGAAGCCGACAATTTTAGGGCTAAGAGAAGAGACTTCGAGAATAGAAATAATGCGAAATAAATGTAATTTTTTGAGACAATTAAAATGTTTTAAAACGTTTAACAAAAAGCAATTTAATTATAACTTAATTTACAAAACAATATAATCGTTAAGTCAACTCAATTCCAAAAGGTCTCAACTTTTGGTATTCCTGTTTCGGGTGGCATAAGGCGATTGTCGCGACTGATTCAAAGCATTCGCTTCTGTTTGATCCTTCGGCTCTTCTTTCAGAGCGCCGGCAATACCAGTAATTCCGGCAATTGTTGTAATGCCCGAACTCTCAACGGTTGAAGTGGTTTGAGAAGAGATTGTCTAAACAAAACAAAACAAAACAAAACATTAGTTGATATTAATTAATATAATTAGTGCTGAGACTGACCTGAGTTTGAGGACTAACAGTGTTTTGAGCCCTTATAGCGAACGTAACGGTTTGGGGCTGTGACTGAAGGGACGCCGACTGCAAAATGGTTGGCTGACCCGATATGATAATACTCTTCGGAGCGACACTTCCAGAGCTCTGTGTTTGCGGCGAAGAGCTCGACACGACTTGGATATGTTTGACGGTCTGCTGACTGGGCGCGAGTTGGGCGACAGCGATGGGTGTGCTTTGCTGTGAACTATCGACTGTTATTTGTGATGTTTTCGATTGATTGACGGCTTGTAATATGGACTGAGGTATTAAAGTGGTGCCACTTGTAGTACTGGTCCCGCTTTGGGAGACATGCTTTCAAACACAAAAATGAACTTCAATTCAATTGTTGTTTATAAGAATCAATACATACAATGTGGGCCAAGTTGTGCGGCTGTGCGACCACTAATCCCTGTTTGAACGCCTGTTGTAACTGTTGGACAGTGACAGTCGTTGGCATAGTTTTGGTCGACTGAACGTTCTGTGCGTTCGGTGACGACTGATGTAATATCTGGAATGTGCCCACCGGTGACGTCTGAATTTGAGCCATACCTTTGGGCTGAGCCGCTATCGTAGCGGAGGTTAACTTCTGTTGATTTTGCCCTAAATTTCATTGAAAATTAAATAACAATTACTTACAGTAATAGTCATTCAGGTATTCCTAGAAATAGTTAATGTCTGCAGTGATTGTCCTCACAATCGAACTTAAATTTAATTTAAATTCGATTTAAAAACTCTTTTATATTGGATTCAATTCTCTAGTCTTTTGTCGTGACTTTCAAATGCATTGAAACAATCATTGAATTCATGCAAAACTAATAGTGCCGTCAAATTAAATTAATTCAATTCATCTAAAGTATGAGATTTATTGACATTAATATTGAAAATAAATTTAATTACAAATTCATACCTAATTGTTGGCTCAATTGGCTTTGGATTTGTTGTGACTGTAAAACCTGAGCCGACTGTTGAGGTCTCTTCTGTTGCAATAACTGGAATTGACGCAACTGTGTGGCCGACACGGATGTGATCGCACTGGTGGTCGGGCTGTTGGCCGCCGTCGGTGACATAACTTTGGTCACCGGAGACGTGAATATATTCATTCCGGTCATCGTTATCGGGATTGTCAACGACTGGGTGGCCAGAGTGGCCGGCGATGACAATGTCTTCACGAAAGTCACCGGATTTTGGAGCAATTGGGTCTGAGATTGTGATGACTGGGTTGGGTGTGGGGCGGACTGCTGGACAAGTATTTGGGTTTGGCCTAAATTACCTGAACTCTGTTGTGACACCAATTGTTGGCGTTTTATGATTTGCGCCATTTGTAGCGGATCTGTGATGGTTCGGGTGATGATCTGTTGCGTCGGTTTACCGCTGCTGGCGCTCGAAGTCGTGATCCGCTGTTGCGCTCCAGTCATCGGAACTGCAACCGGAAGTGTAGTCACAATACTGGGCGACGTCTTGAGCCCTGCGGTCGCAATCATTGGCTGCGTGTGCTGTACGGCCTGTTGGGTTACGGTCGCCGTTATGTGATAGCGCGGCTGTTGTTGACCGACCCCTATGTTCGCCATTTGCTTAACCGATTGGGGAATTGTTTGCATTTGAATGTGAGGCGACTGTTGTTGTCGTTGAATCTGTTGTTGCTGTTGCTGTTGTTGTTGTCGAAGAATTATCTGTTTATAGATCTGCGGATTATTTGTAGTCAAACGACTGGCCAGGGATTGAGTGCTTATTTGACTGACGGCTGGAGAAACGGCTGCAATAAGTTTCTGATGTGCTTGAGGTGTGAGCGCCGCCACAGATACGACAGAACAAGTTTGCGGTATTCCCTGAGGAATGCCGTCAGCATTGGTCACTGTAGTCGAGCCCATCGTTTGTGGACTTACATTGATTTGACTGAGTATTGGTTGAGGCAATGGTTGTGACGCGACGTTTACTTGTGCTAAAGCTTTGGTGAGACTCAGTTGGGTTGCAGTGTTAGCGGTGGCAGCCATGGCCACACCGGCAGCTCCTTTCAGATTAGACTGATTAAGAGCACTCATTTTGGCACTGATTGCTTGCGACAGATGGTGAGGCGCTGTAGGTATAGCAGTGTTTTGCGATAAAATTGTTTTGATTTGTTGAGAGGTTTGTTGTTTTTGCTGCATCTGGTGCTGCATCTGCCGGGCCGCCAACTGCTGCTCCGCCACTGCCTTCTGCTTCTCTCTTGAGATGCGTTCGGCGCGATTGACCGCCACTTGGATTGGAGTCAAAGGCTGTTCGTAATTGATTCCACTCTCAGAGAGAAGAGCTATATGTTTGGTGTTCTTTGCGGTTGGGTTTAGGAACATGTGTTTCAAAGTCGGAGTTCTTTTGTTTGCAATTTGTTTAATGGTTTCAAACCTTTGATTACATAACTGACTGAACGACATGTTCTTGTCCTCTACTATCAGTTGACTTGTCTTTATTGGACGGGTAGTGACAACACTTGGTTTAGAGACAGAAGCAGAAGGAGTGAGAGGAAGAGTCGACGACGAAGCAGAAGCAGAACTGCCGGGTGTTGTAGTCGAGGTGGAGGCACCGGAAGAGGAAGAAGCTTTGTTTTTCTTTTGCTTAGGCTTAGGAGTAGATTCTAAGCTTACTTTCCCCTCTTCTCGCGGCACAAGTGAGCTCTCGTAGTGGAAGCGACAAAGTTTTGGTGACCTATAGTTACAGCTAATTAGGTTAACCACATCAGACACCAGATCCCAATTTGGCACATGTCCGGGCGATAGAACCAACAAATTCAACGGCAAATCTTGAAAGTATTGGATAACTTGAAGGACAGCCCAGTCCTCGTGAACGGCCCAATTGGGTATGGATTCCTGGAGCGGACCAGTGAAAACATTTGTGCCCTTAAGAGCAGGTGAAGGCATGGCATTGGTTTGTGGTAACAGACAACTCGCACCCAATGTATTAAGTGTTCTATGAATGGCGGCGTTTTCGGGACCACAAACTACCGAACCCTTCAGCTTCTGTAAGATCAGTTCGCGCCTGAGTTTGACGATTGCAGTCGAGGGTCGATCGAACAGAGATCGGGGAATATTGAAACCCTCCTCTTTGCGCACCTTTTGCTTACGGGCTGTGGGGACACAAATAGCGACTGAGTCTACTGACAAACTATTGTTATAGTGTTTTGGTGTTTATTTTCGAAGCAATCGTTCACTTCAATACGTTTGGAAATCAAAAATTTTAATTTGGAAATACACACAAATCACGTCTAAAACACAACACATTTAAGGCAATTATAACGACAACATTAGATGTTAACAATTAAATATTAAATTTAATTCATTATCAAAAGCAACAATTTTTTAATATGTATTTGAAAGTATAGAGTGAGTGTAGAGTGAGTGTCGAATGTAAAACTATTTTTAATTAACATTTGTCATTATGATTGTCTTAAATGTGTTAAGTTTTAGACGCGATTTCCAAATATATTGTATTCTTAAAGTCAACAATTGTTTAGAAAATAAACGCCAAAACAGTGTAAGGAGTTTGGGGCCAAACATACCAATAGTTGTGTCCAATTTGAGTCTCTTATTGGACTCTTTAGGTACATAAACGGGCGGTAACTGAGACTCAGACATAAGGGTTTGTTCGTATAAGAACCCAAGGGAATAGTCAATATAGAGATCATTTTCGTCCTGTGGGGGTGTCGGCGGCGCCCATATCTGTACCCAAAGCACAATATAATAGTCTGAGCTATATATTTGATCAAATAATCGCAACAATTCAAGACTTACCGGCATTTGTTCGAAACCATTATACGATATGTAAACCTATTGAAAGAATAGTTACTCAGTTTGCGCTAAAATGCCATTCAGTACTGATCGCCCGATTGCAATAAATCTCATTTCTTTCGGTTGAAAATTATTTATTTAAAGCACTAATAGGGTCGGAGTCAGAGTTGGGAGAGTGAGAGTCCGAGTCGGTCGACAGTGAACAGAGACGACAACCAAAAGAAATGATTTTTGCAAAACGGGTCACAAAACGCAACTATTCTTTCGTTGGAAATGTTAAAGTATTAGAGAAGTGTTGCGATTGTTAACCAAATTTAAGACAACATAACAGCCCTCCCTATAAGTGCTTTCAAATAAATAATTTACGCACAAAAGAAATGAGTTTGTAATCAATATTATTATTATTATTAAAGTTATTAATCGTTTATACATAACAACCATAAAGTAAATCAAATAAATTATAACAAATAATTTACAAAAGCAATCAATGATGGAATCGATTCTACACTAATAATCACAAATATATAAATTCCAAACATTAATCACTCATTCATTAAATGATTTCTTATATAAATAAAACTAGAATTATATCAACGGCTTCTCCGAACAGCATTTGATGCGTTTGGAGCTATAGATTGGGTGCCGTTTTCGATAGGTTTCGAAACTATTCGAGCGTTTTGTGAACGCTTTACGTGATTTGAGTTTGTGTTCGAATGGGAATTCGTTTTAGACTTAATTACTATTTTATTTCGACAGTTAGGAGAACGAGGAGATCGACGAACCTGTTTGTTATGTTCGTTCAAGTTATTCGGTTTTATGTCATTTCGTTTCGGTTTTGGTTTTGAAGCAATGCTTCGATTCTTATCGAAATCATTCGCTTTATTATTATTATTCACTTTCTTTTGATTAGTTTTACCGCAATTCTGGCGATCATTACTAAGAGTCAACTCATTGTCAAGTTTAGACCGTTTCTTAACCTGATTGTAAGCATCCTCTCTATGGTAGCTCAGGATAGGCTCCCTCTCCTCATCCAACGCCTCTTCCATTCGAAGCGCCTCTTCCTTCTGTGCCTCGAGCCGTCCTAATTCCCATTCCTTTTTGTGAGCTTCGATTTCCTCCTAAACCCATTCCAACACAAATACATTCATTAATATAAAAAAAATTATTTCTCTTCAGCCAAACCTCCGCTGCTTTCAATTGTTCGAAAGATACAGATTCTTGAAATACTTCCAATAACTTCATCGCATACTTCTCGATAGGTGTCAGCTGTAGAACAAAGAGTAGTATTTAATAAAAATCCGATTCAAACTTAACTGTCAATTGATTGCATACCTGCCCAATAAATTCGTCGATCTTCTCCTCTTCTGGACTCTTCTCTTCGTCTTTGCTTTCGGTATCGATTGGAATGTTTTCGTCAAACTCTGCGAACTCGGCCTCAGCCTCAGCGCCGGCTGTTTTGGCAGCGGCCACATCGTTATCTTCTTCGACAGTTCCCAACGCCTGTTCGAACTGAGATTCGAGTATTCCTTCTGTTGTCGTCTCACAAAGTGGCGCCGAATCAGTGCTCAGAGTCTGGCTCTCATTCGGCAAATCAATGCCAAAGAGCTCTTGAATTGCATTTCGTTTAAAGAAAGCAGTCGTGAAGTTCCCGCCTTCGATGGCAACGCTTCCCAACAGCTTCTTCTGTTGAGCCTTCTTCAGGATGTTCTCTTCGATTGTCATTTCACTAATCAATCGGTAAATGTGAACATCTCTGGTTTGGCCGATGCGATGACACCTGTCCTGCGCCTGTGCGTCCATAGTTGGATTCCAGTCGCTGTCGTAAAATATCACAGTATCGGCACCCGTCAGGTTGACACCAATGCCACCCGAGCGGGTCGACAGAATGAAACAAAATATACGTTTGTCTGCATTAAACCGTTCCATCATTGCCTGCCTTTGCTCTATTTTGGTCGTTCCGTCCAATCGTAGGTAAGTGTGGCCCTTATGGTTAAGGAACTGCTCGAAGATGTCGAGCATTCGTGACATTTGAGTGAATATAAGCACTCGATGTCCACCGCATTTCAAATTATACAACAAATCGCCTAAAATCTGTAGTTTTCCGCAATCGTATTGAATGAGTCGTAGTTCTGGTAATTGGGTTCGCATTTGAGAGATCGGTATTTGCAACACATCCAAGCGCTCCGACAAGTGATGACTCAGTTGTGAACTCAAATACTCTATTTTTGTCCTCTTAGAGGGTGGGAGATGTGAGGCGTGTAATCGAATCGGTGCCGACACTACGCGAGGAACTATACAGAGAAACCGAGTCAACACTTCTTTCATGTCATCGATTAGTCTTTCGGGAGTTTTGATCAAATCAGTCAATGTTTGGGTATATTTCCAAAAGTCTTTACAGTATTGGTGCGAATGTTGGGCTAAAACACAGTTTAGATATCCGTTTCCGACATTGAATACCGAAGAGCCGAATGGAGTGCTATTTGTTAAGAATTTCGAACTATTGCTGATCTTCGATATCTCAATCAGATCTGAGGCATACAAAGCAGTGGCGCAACACTTCCGCTGATTAATACGCGACAGGAATGTCAGCTTTTCTTTCCGTTCTGTCATCTGTTTGGCCGCTAAACACGTCTTTCGAAATGGGGATGAAATGGATTTTAAGTTAGAGGTGAGGCTGGGATTGACGGTCTGCTCCTGATTGTTGGCCATACCTGTTGGGCATAAGCATAAACGTAAGCACTTGTATCTGAGTTATGCTGATTCGAAATACTAGAGACAATAAATCGAATGGATGTTACAGTCGTTCATATCTGAGACAATGGAAACTGAATGCAAAACCGAATCATTCACAACAGTATGGTTTGTCTCACATCAATAGTCTAACCAATTATTTCAAACATTACTTACCGACATTCGGAGCCATAGCCCGCACTATTATCTGTCTCATAGGACTGGCAGGTATTTGGCTCTGTCTTACAACTGTTGGCGGAATCGTCGTTGAAATAGGAGTTCCTGAAGATGTTCTTAAAAGGATATGAGGACCGGTAGGTGTTTGCACCAAACGGCCCAAAGGTATGGCAACTCTATTGCCTAAAAATATCAGTAAAATAAATATAAATTAAATCAAAAACCAAACAAAACATACCGTCCGGTGAAGAAGAGGTAGTGTTTGTGAGAGTTCTGGGCGTCGAAGGAGTGTTTAGAGACTGAATTCCAGTCAAAGTCCGAATTTGTTCGATCTGTCGATTAGGTGTTGGGGATGAGGATGTGGTTGAGACGGGTTTGGAAGGCATGGAATGCATTGTTGAAGTTCTAATTTGAAGTCGTATTTTACCGCGGGGGCAACGCGGGGCCGGTTCGGGGGCCGAATCAATCTCTTGAATGAGTGCCGGCGCTGCCATAAACCTAACGATCCGGTGATGAGCGAAAGCACTCAAAGTGAAGGACAGTTCAGATAGAATCAAATTCATAGAATTTAAGTCTATATTATTGAACGGATCGTAATCTAATGCAGTCGTAACTAAAGACGCCGTTTCATAAGTGAGAGGTTCGGTCATAAGTGGGGATATTGTAGGTCTTGGGTCGAAGAGGTTCGGGTGATTACACACTTTCCGCAATTGCATCAATATGTTGATAACACTCAAGAAATTTCCGTTCGAAAGGGTTTCCTTCGTTCTGAATAATAAGCAATAGTTTGTAATTATAGTAATAATAGAAACACAAACACCGAGACAGAGAGGGATAGAGATGAGAGGATTGACTCACTTTCTCAGAGACATAAACTCTTCGTATAGAAAGCGCTGTCTCTTCGACAACCGGCACATAACCACGTGTTCGTACTTCTTCGGCAACTGCTTCTCGACGTCATCTTTGAGTCGTCTCAATAGGAAAGGTCTGAGAACTTTGTGCAGACGTCTGATGAGGGCCTCATTGAACTCACTGTTCCCCTCAACCATTCCCGTCACCGGATTGACGAACCAGTCTTTGAACTCTTTGTGCGATTGGAAAACGTTGGGCATTAGAAAATGCATGAGTGACCACAACTCCATCAGATTGTTCTGCAGAGGAGTTCCGGTCAGTAGCAGACGTCTGGAAGTGTTGAAATTGAGAAGCATTTGCCATCTCTGGGACTTAAAGTTCTTGATATGCTGGGCCTCATCTAAAATCAAATATTTCCACTTCTTTCGGCGGAACGACTGGTGATCTTGAATTACCAGTTTATAGGATGTAATGCAAATGTGGAACTGATTTGGTTTTGTCCAACCCTTGCAATTGATTAAAACTCATGTTTACTATTTTTGGTGACCTTTAGTTAGATTACACGCAAACAAAAGGCGCATAAATAGAAATAATTCAATTTTTGAGATACTTTAGCACTCGATTAGCACTTATTATAGCCTAAAGAGTGACTCTAAGTCTCGACACAATTGCAGTGAAAAAACAATAAACTCTTTGTTTCCCTATTTTTAACTCAAAAGATAGCAAAAGAATTCTCGAGTCTAAGACATACCCGACGTTTCAGTTTCCTCTCCTTAGGACTTCCATAATAAGTCAATATCTTGAAGGCCGGACACCACTTCTTGAACTCCATTTCCCAGTTAAGCATAACACTCGTCGGCACAACTATCAGATGCGGTCCCCAAATGCCTTTCTCACAGGCCAGGTGTGCTACCAATGCTATCGTTTGAATCGTCTTTCCTAACCCCATCTCATCGGCCAGAATGCCGTTAAGCCGCTTGTCCTGCATAGCGACCAACCAGTCCAGACCTATGTGTTGATACTCTCTTAACTCGTGTTTCAAAAGGAACGGCACTTTAGATCGGACTCCGGCTGTAGAAAAGGTGTTGCCGACCGGTTGCAGACTCTGAGCACTGGCGGCAATGTCTGTAATCTCACGATTGGGGCCGACATTGGGTTTGACACTACTTTCGGCAGAAATTTCCTACAAAACAGAAAATTGTATCAACTCTCAGGTCTCGCAAATATAGCCAACAATAGTTGCGGTGTTTTTAGAGCAGAACTCAATTTTCCCTTTTATTTAATATTTCACAAATTGGCAAATAATCAGTCATTTGTGATGCGTTGGAAAGGGGTTGGGAAGGGCTCTATGCGCTCATAATCAGACTCACCTCAACTAAAGGTTTTTTAGTTAACACTTCATTGGCGTCGGGATTGATGAGGAACTCCATTCCTATTTCTCCCGTTTCCTCCTCTGTTGACATATCTTCGTCGAAGTCCTCTTCAGTTGTGTCTTCTTCGCTCTCTTCGTCATCACATTCCATGTCGTCGTCATCGCTGTCCAACTCTTGGTCTTCAGTCGGGCCATATTTGGCCAACAGTTCTTCGACAGTAGTTTCCAAATCATTTTCCAGATCTTTGAGTTCAGTCTTGTGGTCAACCTTTCCCTCCGCCCTCTCCTCCTCTTCAATCGTCTCCTCTTCGTCTTCGACCTCTTCGTCCTCGACTTCAAACTCTTTGTCATTCATCTGATTCAACGACTCCTTCAGGTCTTCAATAGGTATTTCCATTTCCCGCTTCAATAACTCCACTTCTGAGCGCCCGTCTCCGACCCCCACCTCTTCCTCCTCCTTAGCAATGGTCTCCTCGTCGTCGGACTCACTATTTTCGGGTTCGAACTCACTGTCGACCACCTCTTCACTCGTATTGTTTAGGTCGAGTCGACTCTTTGATTCTTCGGAAGTGTTGAGCGATTTTCCCAATTCCTGAGTCAAGCGTTCGGTGTATTTGTCAGCTCTGTCTACAATGTAGTTGAGTTGCATGTCATGCAGTTTCTTGCGCTTCTCCTTGAGTCGCACCTCTTGTTTCGCTTCAAAAACCTTTTCGATGTCCGACCAAAAAGTCTTAACCTGTTTGGCTATATTCGACGCAATTCTCCTCATCCGCAACAGCTCCTCCTTCTCGGCCCTCTCAGCGGAACACCGTTTGTCTGAGTGATACTTAACAACCATTTTCGCGCACTTCTTAGCGGCCGCTTTCTTCCACTTGCGCTCCTGAGCGAAGTCCGCGGCCAACCACTGCATCTCCTCGAGCAGGTAATCCCAGTGCACTTTCTTGCGCACCGGCTCCTGCACTTTGGGCAGTCGTCGGTTAGACCAAAGCCCGTTCTTCCTGAGCTCTGCCACCCTCTGCATGACATACGCCTCCTGTTTGGCCCTCTCGACGATCTGCTCCTGAGAACCGATCGCCGAGTCGTAGACCGAAGAGATCGAGTGCTGACGTGTCGACTGTCGGCTAATACTTTGGTTCGAATGTCTGTTGGCGTTCAAAGTGGTGGCCAATGCGGTCGATGTCGTCGGCGCCGGAATTTGACTCGTTTTCAGAGTTATTGTCACCGATGAGGACAAGACATCTGAGGATTGTGTCGTCAATGCGTTTATGGGTTGGGATGAGGAGAGAGATACTGATAGATCGCAAGTGGAAGCGCTAGAAGTGATCACTTGAGCGGTTGTCGGCGCCGACAGCACCGGTTCGTTGGCTGAAGTGTCCGATTGTTTTTGGGCCGAACTATCAATTGAAACCTTGAGAGCAATCAGTTCTTTGAGCTCTTCGTCGGCTATCAATCGGTTCGGTTCGGAGTTCCGGAGGAATTGAATTAACTCATTGTTTGTCACTTTCTTCTTAAAGCCGTAGAAATCGATTAGATTTCCATTACTTTCCAAAAGAAATAGTTCTAAAATGTGGTCTAAATATGATTCGCGAAGACGTTTGAGTTCGCGATCCAAATAACTCATAACATAGTTGTCATTCATTTCGGTTCGGCTTTTGGTTTGTTTCGATTCAATTCAATTCAATTGGATTTGAATTAGGCTTAGGTTTGCGTCGACTCTCGGCTCAACTCATCAGTCGTTTACATATTTTACAATTATTTACAATCGCTTTCGCAACACGTTTTCGGCCATAACTGCCGACCGAATCATCTTTTTATACATTTGTTAATATGAAAACATTTATTCAATCAATAAATTATTAAAACAAAAACTAATTATTATTATAAATAATTAAATCGTATTTATATATAGTTAAGAGTTGACTGCATTCATAGCAATGAGTCATTGATTTAGTGCCAAAACGAATGCCATTTTGAATGGAAAAGGAAATCAAACAATGAATCAACGCTTTCGATCAATCCTTTGTTCAATTCTCACACAAACTACGTCGCCGTTAATTTGTTGATGCAATTGATTATAATATGTGCAAGATGCTTTTCCAATCAATGATTCAATGATTGGCTGCAACTTGCAACAAAGCCTCTCTAATATGCCTCATTGCCAAAGCTTGAGATTATAGCAATGTGAGTTAGTGAGGAAATTACAAAGTTGCATGTTTGAACTGATACTTTAAGTGATTTCAATCAAAGTTTTTATTTTTGTTAATAATAAATATGCATGCAAGCATTTTAAAATAACTGCATTTTTCGTTTATAAATTTAGCCAACCCTAATTACTTTTCATTCTAATTTTTGAAAAATTTATACGAAAATCAATAAAATACTTTTTGCAAAATTTGATTCTATATACTTTCTTGTATATGCTCTTGGGTGTAAGAAAAATTTCTATTTACCTTACTACAATTATATAAAAATTACTTTATTATGTAAGTGAGCCTATTGTTGTTGTGCCGATTGAATTCAGATTCGGTTCAATTTAGTTAACTATTGTTTGATCGATGAGTTAATTCTAGAATTGGTATAATTACATGAATTTGTTTCAATTCTGATTTAATAATTATTTTTAGATTTTATATTTAATTGAATAAATAATAAATGTCTTAATTAACAATAAACATAATAATTATAATTAACAAGTTTAAATTTATTTTTAATAAACTTGGTTATTACCAGAGCTCGGATTGACGGGAATAATTATGATGTGAATGGGTTCACAACTACCCAGTAATAAATAGGGATAATTTCTTAACAAATTATTTAAAATTATTTTTTAATTATATTTTATTGCTATATTTAACTATTTCAAGAATAGTTCCCAGTTTGACAAGAAAAAATAATTTTAAATGGTAAATTGTTATCTACAAAATTAAGGACAAAAAATATTTAGCATTAATTGAAAATATAGACTACAGTATTAATAACATTTGCACCTAGATAAAAATATTCAACCCATGAAATAATATAATAACTGTGATAAACAATGAGTTTTCATTTTTTTGTTTTAATTTTTATTAAAATTTAAATAAAATATTTTAATATGATATATATTTTTAATTTATTTTAATTGTTAAGTAAAAAATAATAGCCTTTTGTCCAAATTGATTGAAAGTAAAAATCTTTATTTTTTTAGAATTAATTTGCAACTTTAAACAATTTTAAAACTAAAGTAGTTATTAATTGAATTTTAATGCAGTTTAAAAACATTTTTTTAAAAGATAAATGTTAGTATTTTGTTCTAAAATGATTAAATGTAAAATAATTATTATTTATATTTTACTATATAAATTTGTAAATTTAAAAATAAAAAATAAACAAATACAAAATAAATATATAAACATCTTGTTGAGAAATTGTCTCTATTTACTACTGGGTAGCTGTGTTTATCATCATAATTTTTTGCGTCAATCCGGGCTCTGGTTATTACCATGGTCGGCAAATTTAAGTAAAAAAATGGGTATGTATCAAATTGAGCGAAATGCATTTTCAGCGGATCCTTTATAATCTTTAATGTTTTATTTTACATTTGTATATTATTTATTTATTTTTTGTAAAATAAATTTAAGTTCATATATTTAAAAAAGTTAGTTTAACATTAAACAAATATACTCAATACATTAAATAGCGTTTACTATTTATTTTGTTATAAAATTAATTTTTGCCCAAAATGCATACGCGCGAGTTGTTGTTGCGAGTTTAATGATAACTTTCGAGCTAAATTTGGATTTTTAAATGTATGAATATGTGGCATTGGGAACATTTTAAAATTAAAATACTAATATTGAAAACATTAAAATCGAAAATATTAATATTGAAAATGGAAACAAAAGAGGGCACCGGCATGACCAGACTGAGAAGTTCGGTCTGTGCGCTCAACGGTGATTAAAAAAATATATTTAATTTATTTTTATAATTAAAAGAAGATATTTTAAATTATTTTTTAAATAATATTTTCGATTTTAATATTTTCGATTTTAATATTTTCGATTTTACATTTTCGATTTTAACATTTTCGATTTTAATATTTTCGATTTTAATATTTTCGATTTTAATATTTTCGATTTTAACATTTTCGATTTAACATTTTCGATTTTAATATTTTCGATTTTAATATTTTCGATTTTAACATTTTCGATTTTATCATTTTCGACTTGAATATTTTTATTTTTAATATTTTCAATATTAGTATTTTAATTTTAAAATGTTCCCAATGCCACATATTCATACAACATTTAAAAATCCAAATTTAGCTCGAAAGTTGCATCTTTATTTGTGATTGTTAACAAGAATAATTAATCCTTTGGTTATCCATTTGATTAAGACTTTCTAGTTTAATTTTTAATTAAAATTCCATTGTCTTTTATTATGCGGCAAAAATTATTTTCAAACTTTTGATGTATTGAGTTTAAATTTTAGCTTGCTTTAAACCAAACTATTTTTAAGAATTTTTAAAGTTAAATCTTAAAATCAGTCAACTTGACAGCATTTTAATATAATATAAGAATTTATTATTGTATGTGATTTGAATCAACTAAAGAATCAACAATAAAGTATTAAATTTACAAATTTTAAAGTATATAACCAAGATTAACTTAAATTGAATATTTTTGTTTACTAAAATAATTAAATGTACAAATAATCTAGTTAGTTTAGAAGACTACGTTGACTTGGTGCAAAATGGCTCATCATTTAATAATACATTAATACATTTGCTTCAGAGTATTTAGAGAATAGAGTATAATACTATAATATTATAATTGATTGAATCAAAACGAAAAATGCAGTCAAATTGAATTGGGAAGCACTGCTAATAGAGTGCAAACATTGCTAATCTTGAGGCAGACTCTCCTCCGGCTATTCATTAGTGGAAATCAGTTTTGGAATAAGAAATACAATATATGGGACACCGAATATAGGACAACCACTTCAGCTCTCATATACTTCGTAACCATTTGGTAGACATTCAAAGTCCCCAAACCTGAGATTTTCAAAGATAGAAATTATGAGATGAAAAAACAAGTTCTGAAAAGTCTCCTCATTTTGCATATATTCGACGCTATGTTTGAATCAAAATGTTTTGAATCAGCGTTTCAGAGCTCTTCCAATTTCTCAATAATATACAGTAGTATAGACTTAATGAATATTATGTATATCTAAATCTAAAAATTCAATTAATTATCATTTTTGTTGATTTAAATCAAATTCTAATCAAAACTAACGATGAGTTTTGCAATCAGAACGAGAGCTCAATGAGTCGAAACAATTAGATAACTAATTATTGGAATAGATTGGAAGCAATAGTATTAGAACTTATACATACTGTTAGTCTTAGTGTTAGGCTGAGTGTGAGTCAGAGTCTCCCGAAGTGTATCTCATCCCGAAGTGTGAGTAATGCCATAACGAAAGACATAATTCAATCGAAACGGCGATGTGTTGTCAAAGCAGACAAATGGCAAACGAGTGCTGCGATTGGAACCGAACTTCTTTAGGCCATAAATATGTTGTCTTATGCCTAATATGTGGAGCCGTTTCTTCATTTGTCGGATCAATTATTCTCGTAATCTATGCAATAATGCGTTCAAATACTTCTTCACTTCAATACTTCGAAACAATTCCGACATATATTCCGGGAATTCTTGTAATCATTAATCAATTATCTCAATAATGACTTTTAATTGAATTTTAAGTTAATTTTGATCTTAATTATAGCTCATCTTAAATGGTTTAATAGTAATGTGTTTCGCAAACAGCAAAACAAGATTTGCTCCTTTGGTACGAATTTTAATTATCTCTTCATTACCTTTATATTTATAGACAGATTTGGAGCTATTCTCAGGTTTTCTCAATTCTTATTTCAATCTATTAATTGACGTATAGGTGAAGGCAATTGGCGCCTCATATCTGGTCAGTGCTCTTCTAAGTGTCGGCAAGACTGTCACCACATCTGTCATACATATGGATCGCCTTCAGACCCACAACCAATGCGAGTATACCGTCGGCACTAAGTCCTGCGTTTGTATTACAGCTTTGGTTCTTCACGGAGACACTAATAGTATGTTTGACTCATTATATTGATTGATGTATTGCTAATAATATTAATATCGAATAATAATGGTTTTGAATCGGCAGTCGGCCACTACTTCACGTTTGAAGACACTCCGAACTGCACAGTAGTGCACGGCTTGCTGTTCACGTGCCTGCGAGCCCTGTTTGGCCTGTCGGTGGTGGCGATACTGATTTGCATCTTTGCTCTAATGCTAGTCTATCAGCTGTTGTGTCACCAAAAGAAGAAAAAGTATTTACAACAGTTAGAGCTTAGACGAAGATTTCACATTCAGAACCAGAGGGGCTTTGGCTCCCATTCCGCTCATCCGTCGTATGTCCCGTCTCATGTCTCACCACTCGTGTTGGCCCACAATCTCAGACATTCGCCGTTCGCTAACTATTGTGAAGAGAGTCTTCCGAACGGTTGGTGTCTTTCCCCCCATTCCTATGACTATCTGGACAGCCGTTCATATAATCGCAATTTTGAAGATGACTTGCAATCAAATGTTGGAATTATTACAAATCGATCAAATTCGTGGACCAATTGGTTGAATTGGCCGAGAAGTCAGTTCTGGGCCTCTAATAATCAAATTTCAAATCAGAGCACAAATCGAAGATTTTTTGATTTTCTTCGAAGAAATCATAACAACAATAGAGAGACCAATGAAATCAATTCAAACCAAAACCGGTGGAGATCTCCGGCCACTCAAAACATGTTTCCTCCGCCGCATGTCTTCATTCCGCGCAACGGTTCCGGTGGTCTATCAGCTCTACCGCCGCATTTGACCCGATATCGGGACAACCATTTGCGGAGAACTCTATTGACAGCTATGAGTTCCGCACATCGAAGAACTCGATCTAATGACGGGATATTCCAACACATGAATGTCCACAACATTCCAAATGATAACATGTCTTATAATCTGAGCCCTGGAAACAATGGATCAGCAAATATGTTCGCTCTATGGGGGCCTCCGCCGCCATACACCTGCTCTCAACCCCAGTCTCTCAATAGAATTAATACGATTTGCAATAATATAAACCACTCTTCTGTTGGCCAACACTGTCGACAGTCGAGCGCTCACTCTTCAGACGTCACACCGACTTCGAAGATGAGTACTCCTCTCTCGGAACGGCGTCTTCACTGCAATGCCTTCTCCTCTCAAGGCATTCGATTAAACATTTCGTCAAACGATAGACTTCTGAGCCCGAAGTCCAAGAGCTCTTGTATTGTCGAAATACACGTTCCTTATAGTGAAGGCCAACACAACAATGCAATCAATGAGTTTGAAGAGTTGAGGGACAGTCAGAAAAAGTCTAAATTAAGCTTTAATACAATGCCTAACCGGAAGAGATGCGAACCTTTGCAACCAATCAATGGGTTTAAGTCATTGTCTAATATTCCGATCACTTTTCCGAATCATTTGACGAATTTCAGTGATTCTGAACTCGAATCGAATAATTCGAGATTAGAATCAATACAAAGCGCTTATCGTTCGAAAACATTTATACAAAAGTCGTCAATGAGTTCATCGACGCCTAACTCGACTTCAAATACCACTTCAGAGATAACATCAGATTTGTCGACATTTAACAATAGCGACCAATCCTTCTCTGCCACCAGTTTTCCTGTCGATCCGCCCACGGATTATAAGTCGACTTTAGTCATACAAACTCCGAATACTCAGTCCAATCCTATCACTGAGAAGAGCAGTTGTGTTGCACAGAGACAAGTGATCGAAGGACTGAAGGATAGAGATCTGCGACTAAATAGCGCCCAATCGATGCCAAACCTAAGTATTATTGCCGTCGAGTCATCCAATTCGACGTCCACTCGAACTCAACCAAACTTTTGGGAATTACATCGAATCCCTTCGAGTGGCAACACATCTACGTCTCAAGACTTCGCTGACTATGAGTTAGAGTTAGACGAAGAGTCGGTCAAATTCGCTGACGACCTTCCAAACGACAATCTCAGGGCTAAACCGATTTCCCATTCTTTCGATTCGAACAAATCGAGTTCAGAGACCACTTCAATAACTCCAGAACTGCTGAAACCTCCGACGCCTTTCAATAACCAGAACTATAGCGACAAAAGTACGCCTTCGACGGCAACTCTTTCTTCTATTAGTGATTCCAAACCCGAACTCATTATTAATATTAAAGGAATTGAAGTTTAGAGCAATTCTTCGGTTCTCACAAATGCTACTAATACTCAACTAATTAAACGAATTTTGACTTAAATTAAGTTTTTGTTATGAGTTTATATATTTTGAAGCAGGGTTAATTTGATTTAACTATCAATAACTGATAACTTTCCACTATTTGATCCGTTTCTAAAACAATTCGATACAATTAATGACCGAAACCTACGACATAAGGTATACATTATGTATTAATGTAACATGCAATTCTAAATCAATTCGGGATAAATTGAGACAATCAGGATCTCTGCAATTGTATCTAGCAATAATTACAAACTAAGATATAGAATACAATGCATGCAATCATTGTATTTAGAATCAAAAGCAGTCATAAGTTAATATTTCTTAATACACAGTAAATCATTAATAATTAAATTCCAAATAATTTTCAATATTAATTTATTCTAAAAAATATAAGAAACTTATTCTTACTTGTCACAACAGTGTAAACTACTGTACAAACTGTAGTATTTTTAATAATAACTTTTATTATTATTATTGTCGGTACAGTTTCAGATAGTCTGAGAGGATGCGGTGAGAGAGCGGTAATATGATATTTACAGTAAATACTGTACAGCTATTTGTGTGCATGATAATTTGCACTGAGATGTCTAATTGTTTATTACACTTTAAGTCTAATTTATTGAATTTCTACAAATTTATATTTTGTGTATAATTTCTATTTCAAGATTTAGCCACAGATCAAAAATAATAAAACTGTACCGACAATAATAATAATAATAAGAGTTATTATTAAAAATACTAGAGTTTATAATTTACACTGTTATGACAAGTAAGAATAAGTTTCTTATATTTTTTAAATTATGTGTTCTCGCAACAATCAAACTTTAAATTATTTAAATGTACGGTAGCAAAAATATAATTTTAGCTTGTATCTCACTTCTATTGTTAGAAATAACAAATTAAATTAAGAAATTGATTGTAATTTTTATTGCTTGATAGATCTAAAAATTTATTTAATAAGCATGTGTAAACTTTAAATCAAAACATTTTTCAAAAAATTTGAAGGAAAACATTCATCGCAAAATTTGAATAAATTTAGCAACTCTAGTTTTAAAGCATATAAATCTGAGATCTATTCACTCACTCTATCATTGCTTTATTGATCATATGTTTGAATTAGTGACTGAATGACAGTTCGTTTGCTTTCTTTGCTTTCGTTTTAATTAATTAAAAATATTTTAATTCATATTTAATCGAAATTTTAATTAAATAAAATTATATTTATTTTTATATTTAAAAAAAGCCAAACTTTGTTAGCAATGTCTTCAGTGTTCGATCACATAAAGCAATTACATTCGGATCAGTTGTTCACTAATTTAGTCCAATTGGTGAGTATGGATAGACTAACTGCTTATTTGTTTAATTAATTATTTAGTGTTAATCAATATTATTGTAATTGTAAATACAGTTAAACATATTAATGCCTGAAATGGAAATGAATTGCGAATTGTTTTCGCCATCGAATCAATACAAAGTACTTCTGTTTTATGGCGACTCTCTCTTCCGGACCAAAGACTACCGAAGGGCTGAGGTTTGGCTCAATTTTACAATTGATTTGATAACTGTTTGTTTCGATCCAACAGCGCGTATATCATAGGGCGCTCTCACTCAAGAAGAATACCCCTAAAACCAAACGGAAGAGTCAGAGCAATGGCTTAAACGATATTAGTTCCGAAATTGATGTCAAATATCAAATCCATTTGTGTTATCGAAAACTACAACAACTATCGAACGCATCCATTGTTTTAGAGACTATTCCTCTAAAACACGTAAGAATTAAACCCGAATTAACCACTAATTGATTAATTGATTAATTAATTACCGTCTTATCGCACATTTTGCACCGTGGTGCTCTTCGTGAGATTTGCGGCAAAGAGCACCAGTAGCAGTAGCAACCATTGTTCGCGAAGTGCACCAGGGTGCAAAATGTGCGATAAGACGGTAATTGATTTGGACTAATAATGCATTGATTTATAGCGAAACTCTCGAATCAATATGGGTTTGGGAGAGATCTACAAATTGGATAAGAATCCAAGTGCTGTCAACTGTTTCAAAGAAGTGCTCAAAGAGTCGCCGTTCGCGTTGACCGCAATTCTAAACTTAATCCAATTGGACGTCAAAGTGAACGACATTCTCAATATCGTGAGTCCGGCGCTGGCAAACGTGCCGACCATGGGTTGGCTCAACACTTGGATCCGAGCGCACAGTTATATGAACTCAATTCAGGTGTCGAATGCGATCTCTTTGTTGCGACAGCTCTACGAAAGCCCACAATTCAAAGACAACGTCGAGATTATGTGTTCCTTAGGGGAGGCCTACTATTACAGCGGAGACTACAAGAAAGCCATTCCTCTCTTCAAAAAGGGGTTCGCAATCGACCCAAACCTCTTGAGAGGACTCGACTTCTATGCGTCCGCTTTGGCCAAAGAAAACCAAATAAAAGAATTGGAGAATCTGTCGAATCAATTGGTCCAAAGATGTGATTCTTTCGAATCAGTGTCTGAGCCCTGGGTTGTGCTCTCATACTATTGTTTTCTCTCAAATAAAAAGGACTCGAAATCACTCTTTTTCGCTCAAAAAGTATTAATACTTTTCATTATTTATTTGGTTTATCAATAAATTGATTAATTAATTCACTTATTATCTAAAGGCCTGTTCGCTAAGCAATAACTCGATTGAAGCGCTTCTCCTAAAAGGTATGATATTATCTGAAAGCAAGACTCAAGAGGCGAAGACGTGCTTCCAAGAGGCGCATACCTGTGCTCCGCATCGGTTCGAACCAATCAAGTATCTGACGGACACTTATTTGGCTGAAAAGCAAAAGTCTTTGGCCGCAAATATGGCCAATCTGGCGCTCAAGACATTAGGCCATTCGCCGCGAACTCTCACTGTAATTATGACTATGACTGTAGTATTAACTGTAATGACTGTGTAATCGATCGGTTCCATCCATCTGTCCATCAGTTGGTCGCCTCTGTATTCCTCACCGATTCGGTCAACAGTGAGAAATCAAAGGCCAAACAAGCACTGGAACGGGCGGTCAAACAAGATCCGGGATATCTGAATGCAGTCTATTTGCTCTCAAATCTATATTTAGAGGAAAAAAATTTTGATAAAGCGATCGAAATGTGAGCTCTCATTCAATATTAGCTACGATTGGATTAATTATTTTTATTTAATCTTAAGACTAAACAAAGCGATCGAATGCAGCGAAAGTAACGTTAAATTACATAAAATCTTAAGCGAATGCTATTCAGAGAAGAACGAACACACAGAGGCATCACATCATCGAAGTATTGTTTCGAAGTAATTCCAATCGATTCATACATTTGTTGTTATATTTCAATTGAATAACAATTTGTTTCAACAAATAGATTAGAACTGAGTTATCGAAACTCTAACGAAAGTTCGCAACGACTCGAACATCAGTCACACGTCGGCGATAATGTCGGCTCGACTTTGGAGTTGGAAGTCGACGACATTCCACCCTCTGATGAAGACGTCGATGAGAGCGAGACTGATGTCGTCTGGTCTGACGACAATTATAGCGTTACGTAAAAACAATTCATTTATTTTCTACTTAATTCAATCGATTCATTATTTGTTTTTCCTTAAAATATATTCAAATCAATTAAAAAATGTTTAAATATTTACGAATACAGGAATAGAAACTAAAAGTAAAAAATAAAAACAAAAATATATGAAATTAAAAAATTCTATAAAATGTTTGATAAGTCGGTTGACGTAAGCGATAAGATCTGATCGGTTCTCAAAATAGAGAAAAGTCTGCAAAAGGGACTGAATTTATTTAAAGTGGATTTACTGCCGATAAGCACCAGTTTCTTCTTAGCTCTGGTCAGCGCCACATTCAGACGCCTCCAGTCGTTCAGTAATTCGGACTTAAGGCTACTTTCGCTGAAATTGCTTTTGACGCCGGAGTAGACGACTATCTGTTTATCCCTTCCCTGGAACTGATCGACTGTATTGATGTCGAGACTCTCGACACTAATTGATTCCCTTAAGAGACGAACCTGTCTTTGATAAGCGCTAATAACTCCTATTTGTTGAGCAGTTATTTGAAAATATTTCAAAAAGTTAGTCACAATAAGGCCAACAATTTTGGCTTCGATTTGATTGTAGACTTTGCCTTTGATGTCACGAATCTCTGGCGCAGGTATGCCATCGGTGTCTACAAATATGACTGATTTGTCCAAATCTGTTGACATTACTTCTGATAACCATTTATTAGAACTCAAATGCAAAGAGTCTATAGATTCGGTAGAGACTAGTGTTTGGTTGTGGACCTCAAGTGATGCACATTTCAAAACTCCATTATAAGTCAATTCATTACTTATTCTCATAATCTGTCCGTTCATTCTGTACTGAATGGTTAGGTCTGTAGAGTTGGACTCATTTTGCAAAATGACAAACAAACTCCGATCCAAACCATTGAGTTTGGCCTCTTCGGACTGGACTAGTGGTGGCAATTGCTTCGGATCCCCGACTAATAGGAATCGGTTCGAGTGGAACAATGGGCCCAAACATGTGGGCAAAAGCACTTGTGACGCCTCGTCTACTATGCAATAGTCGAAAGTTCTTCGTTTGAATATCGGATGACTAGAAACGCCCAGACAGGTCGACGCAACCACTCTGACCCCTGAGTAGTAATTTTCGAGTTCTTCTACAGCTGTAAAGTTGGATGTTTTGGCCGAAACGGTATACGAATGCAGGTCTGGATCAACTCGTTTCTCGGAACCAATCCTAAGAAAGTCTATTTTGTGGTCAACCAGTTTGAGTAATATGTTGTCGACCGCCGCGTGAGTATAGCTCGTGATCAGCACCGAGTGATTCAATGCAACTAATAGTCTAATGAGCGCTACAATAGTTTGTGTTTTGCCTGCGCCGGGCATTCCTCTAATCAATACATAACTGTCAGTCGAGAGTGCTCTGAGAACAGCCTTTTGTTGGTTTCGATTAAGTTCTTTAAGAATATGTTTGCCTTTCGTTACAATAATTCTCTTAAAACTGTTTTTATAAACCACTGATTGGTTCCCTATTATCAACCGCCGAAGTCGTGTCGAGATGTCATTCGAGTCCATTAAACGTAAAATATTTGTATAATTTGCTAAAATCATTCCTGTGCTCGACATGTGATCGATTCGAAACAATCCATTCTTTGGCAAAGAGTCGACTCTTTTGTCTAAAACTAATTCAATTCGTTTGGAATCGATGTGTTTTATAGAGGCCATAGAAAGTGCTATTCGTTTCGCAAAATTCATGTCTTGGCTGTCGCTGTTGTTGTTGTCTATACTGATGGCCACTCTTTCCCAACGACGCATCACATTATCAGTTAAATTAAATTCTTTCAATTCATCTAAAAACTTGTCAGATCTGACAAAAACTACCGAATCGTTGGATTGGCTCAAAAGAGTGAGTTTCGCGAAACCCAAACCTTTGGCTTCTCTTTCAATCGACAATTTGGTCCAAAAGCCGAACTTTGATTCGAAGTCCCGTTCCTTCACTTCTTTCATCTCTAAGTTTAATAAAGAAATCCATTTCCGGAAGAACTCTAAGTCTATATCAGATAAATGAGAGATAAGTTGAGGAATAAGTTCTTCAGACATAACGGTCGACTCAATCAGATTTTGTGTTTCGATAGTCTTTAAAGTGAGTCCACAGTCGAGCAAATGATCGCATTTACTGCAAATCCGATAGTTATTGAGTGGTTTGGGTCCGATGTCTATACAACTCAAGTGTTTAACCAAATTATTTCTCAATTGAATTAAATCTCTTTTTGGAGTTCTTTTGGTTAATATTTGACGCATTTGTGGCTTATCTTTGAGGTATAGAAGTAACCCCTGATTGGTATGAGTCATGTCTTCCATAATAATCGAGTATAGGATCACTTGTCCGATGTGTTCATTAGAAAAAGAAGCCTTTCCTGTCTTCAGCTCCAAAGGCAATGTAAGTCTTCTTCTGATCCGCTGCTCATCAATGGCGACGTCTAGAGTCAAGTCAACCATTCCTTTTAGACCCCATTTAGTGCTCCAAACGCTGTCCTCAATGTCTCGAACTTTCAATACTTGAAGTTTAGTATCGTTTCGATTGTCACTAATGGCAGACATTTTGTGTAAATAGTTTTCAATCCAATCGGCGATCGAAGGAATATAATGAGAGACTTGTTGTTTGAGTTCAGTTCCAGTCATTCCGATCGCATACAAGTCATTAACGAATTGGTCTAAACTCGAACCAAACAATTGAGTGATTGCATCGATTCCACGCAGTCGTAGTCGACACGAGTGCTGAAACAAGTGGTGAACGACATTCCCGATTAGCATCGATTGGTTCGATTGCGTCCAACCGCTGAACTTAGACGAGAGCCACGACTTACGCATACAATAGTTGGCAGACATTACGGTTGTGTTCGACACCAACTCATCCGGACTTTTCACGACAAACCCGTTCTCATTGTCGACAATATATCTGTTCGACTGTTTGTCGTACTTCGGCTCCAATAAGTGTATCACTTCATTGACATTCAAATCCAATCCAAACCAAACTCCACTCAAAACACATTCACAACAACTCTCTACCGATTCGTCACTCTTTCCGATCAAAGCTTTTAATTTCAGATTTAATTCATATTTTTGATAATCTCTCAATTGATCCAAAACAGAGAACCGAACCACACGTGAGGACAACATTGTCTACTCTAAGGATAAACTTAGTCTTAGACTTAAGTTTGAATTCCGCCAAAACATTAAGACTACTCTAGAGTCTAGACTAGTCTACCAATGATTCAAAGTTCGAACTAAGACGTAGTTTCTGTTCGATTCGATCAAACCTGGGGGCCACTTGAGGCAAGCAAAGGCTAGTAAGGCGCTTAGCCAATCAGAAGAGGGCTATTTGAGTGATGAAATGTAGATAAGAAGAAAATCTGTAGTAGGGATTAAGGTAAAAGTGG